>OX336372.1:33571961-33792852 GCA_946902895.1 Fragum fragum
TTACCATAAAAACCTACATTTTTGTTATCCTGAAGGGAAATAGTAAGGGAGAACATTATTAGTAATGCGAAAGTTACTTGTATAAAATAATTCTCCCTTTCTCACAATGTTATATACAACACAGATTACTTACTTCTCGGTTAAAATGCGCTTTCATTTGTCAACGTCCGGGCCCTTGTTTAGATTTAGAAGATTCTGAAACCATGTTTTCTGGTGATAAATAAAGTCTCGAATTACCGAACTCGGAATATTATAGTATTCCTTTTGAAGGGAAGTAACTACTCGAGATATCGTAGGTTTGATAACGAACATTGTCTCCCTTAAGTCACAGTCATGCAATATTGCTGTCGACAATTCTAAAATGATTTTAAAACGAGAAACTAAAAGTATACAAGCTATAGTGAGTAATCAAACGCAAATTTTGTCTATACCTGTTTAAACGAAATTGACCTTTGATTACTATAACTTGTACATCTATACCGTATAGCAAAATCTTTGCACGATGATCTTGGCAACCTGACAGACTGTGGCAACTTTTAATGTTTCATCTGCTTCTAAAAAATTGCTCAGAATAGTTAAATCGCACTCATTTACCACAATATCTTCCTTGAACTCGTTACCAAACGACAAAATTTTAGACTGGTCCGGATTAAAAAAAATTGAAAACCACAATTCATAATTTAATCTGTGTCTTTTTTGGTTTAAAATATTGAGAATGATGAAGAAATTGCTTGTGACAAGCAATTTCTTCATCATTCACAATGTTTTCAACCCGAACAAATATTTTCTCTAAAAATAAACCGCCGCCGTAAAAAGCGCATTCGGTAGCGAGTCAGACTCCTGATCTTCAATCATGGGATGTCGCGGATTCTATCTCCGGCGGCGGCACATATTCTTTCCGACATTTGTCTCTCACCAATTGGTGGATAATCGTAAACCTAAGTTGGATAGCAGCTGGAGGCTAGGAAAGGATGTAGTGGTAGTACTGGTGTGAGAAATACCAGGAATCCATTGTTAGGTGCTCAAGCCGCCGCAATATGACTAAATTACTGTTAAAACCGTCGTTAAACCCCATTCAATCAATCAATCAATCTATCTCCAAAATACAGTTTCCACGGTGTTCTCATTTAGCTGATTTTCCTCAGGGTCGTCAAAACGCGGGACTGTGTGGGGATGAGATAACAAACACTACTGTACAAGAGATTCACCTCAAAGACCAGCCAAAAGTGACCCTTTTACACAGGTGGCAGTCTAATCGAGGTTTCACCGCACATCTTAGAGTAATCGAGACAAAATGATTAATCTGATGCACGAGTCTTGGTTGTATCTGTCATGATAGGAGAGAAATAATTTTGTACAGTTCAGATGATTGTATCAACGATATTTATTTCTCAGAACTACACTCTCATAATATCATTCCTTAGATAGGCTCGAGATGCAGGCTTTTATATATGTCTTATGTATAAGTGATAAGCAAAATTGCAGATCACACTTAGTCGAACTGTTTTCCTATCCCCGAGTAATTGGTAGCGGCTTAACCTATCACCAGACAATATAATTTTAGACTGGTCCAAGGAATTTGATCACAACATTTTTATAGTGTATGAAATCTTTAAAAAAGAAATTGGCTATTGTGTAAGAAAACATCGAGATAAGGAAGGGCGTCCAAAAGCTGCATTGTGTGGGAATGATTTAAAGCAACTGCTAGCCATTTTACATCTGGTCACAATGGACACCGCTATTAAGAGGCTTGTCTATGATCACCATCCGGTGTCGGAAGGGATCAAATCCGTGACCTTAAGGTCGGTGGGCGAGTTACTTAACTACTATGAAATCTATATAGTTTTAGCCCACGTCTTTTTCTCGAATAAGTTTAACAGGAATTTTAATAATTATTGACGCAAAATGTTTCAAGTTCGTCTGTTTGCGTAAACAAAAAGTCCATCCTAATAATCCGAATCGATAAATGAATTATTTCAGGACTCTTGACGGATCGCCGGCTACGCCCACTGACCTCACATGAAGTTCTATTTATATGTTAGCTATTCCCAGACAATCCCGCTATTTAACGCATCCTAAGAAAAATGCTTTGAAAAAAATTGTGGTAAATTAAGAAATTGTTACAAGCATTATCTTCCGTATCCATAATGCCTTCTACCCCAAAAGACCACAATTTTCATCAAAACTTCATCAACTCAAACATGTCGCCTTCGATCTCTATAAATTTGGACTAGTCTAAAATTGTGTCATTTGGGAACGGATAAAAAAGCGTTATTTTGCAAAATGTATGGACAATTACACGCAACAAAATAGATTAAAGGTTCTTGGGCGTTCTAAACGTAGTGACTACAGCTTAATTAAGTTGTAGTTACGACATTAAAGTCGATAAATCCACAAAAATGTTTCACATAAATGTCGGCAACTATCGCAGTTCAAAGTTCATTCTGGCCTTAATGAATGATATTATTGGTCGACTGATTCTATGATTGGTTGCTTCGATTCGTCAATTACACGTATTCGGTTCCTTTTGAAATCTCAAAACCCACCCGCTCTATCATCATCCATTTGACGAAGTCAGAAGAGTCTGATGCCATGATGCGTGGTTCGACGTGCGTCTCTTTGTGACTGCTCATTTGAGTTTTTCTGGCAAGCATGTTCCTTGGATAGACTGGTATCGTGTTTGAAGCGTAAGCCGGGGCTTCGACCCTAAAAAGTCGGAAAATATACTATTTTAACCCTTAGAAATTTGTCCAATTGGTGTCATTTTGACCCCCATGAGAGAAATGTCTAAGGGTCAAAAAGGTTTTGATCCTTCAATTTCTAAGTAATGTATCTTGGATATTATGGAAAATTGTACAAATTAATGGCTATCTTAACAAGAAATGGTCCGTTTGCACTTAATCCATTACCACATGGCAAAATTTTAGACTGGTCCAACTTCAAATCAGTTGCAGACGACAAATTAACTTTTATGGAACTTCAGATTTTTTCAACTTTCTGTGTAGAAAACATTGTGTAAAATGAAGAAATTTGCTTGTGACAAATA
Organism: Fragum fragum; assembly: GCA_946902895.1. Lineage (NCBI taxonomy): Eukaryota > Metazoa > Mollusca > Bivalvia > Cardiida > Cardiidae > Fragum > Fragum fragum. The sequence goes on from OX336372.1 coordinate 33,575,008, forward strand.
GTTCCCCATAGTTTTTCTCGAGGAGCGTCTAAATGTGCCATTGTGTGGAAATGGGTAAAACCTTCAGATTTCCTCGCCATGGTTCACTTTTGTTACTTTGACCCCTCCAAAATAAGTTTTGACCCTTGAAATTTAAAGGGTCAGGGAGTTTATGACCCTTCAATTTAAAATGCTAGCATGGACCTAGGATAGAACTCTCTCAGATTTCTTAACCAATATCCACACAATGCTTTTTGACATCCTCCAGAAAATTGAGTTCTTCTTTTTTCACAATGTTTTCTACACCCAAAAGTTAAAAAAAAAAAAGAATTGAAATTGCAAAAACTTTAAATTCTCGCCTGTAACTCCTTTCAATTTGGACCAGTCTGAAATTTTGTCGTCTGGTGATGGATTAAAAGAAACATAAGGGTACGAAAACAGAAGATCGACTAGTCTGATATATGTATGATTGTCTTTTAGTAAGATTGAACCTTTGGTTTCCTCTGTCTAATTTCTTCTAGAAAAATCTAGCGAAAAACTTAGGCGGGTTACATAGGTTACATAGAGAACTGATAAAAAGAACCATTCTTTGAATTTCCTCGTCATATTTGAGTGATATTTTATAGGTATGATGTTTGAATGGACCTCTCACAGTTTTCTTCAAGAAATTTTGAATCGGTCAGAAGCACAGGGTTTTGCTAGTAGATCGTATTAGCATTAAATCTAACATTTACTTAAATGTTTTAACAATATTTCACTAAAATTGAATGGCTCTTATCAGGGATAATCGATGCGTGGAATTATCGTAGATCGCCCCTAGAAATTTACATTGTGGGAAACATGGCGTTTAATTTGCGAAGCTTATTAGCAACATCAGATTAATATAAGAATGCCTAGAATTACTTACATTATTAACACAACCTGCGTATTTGAGAGTTGTTTTGTATTCAAAGTTTAAATGTTTTTTTTTGTTTTTTTTCATCCAACAATTGGATCAGCTTTGACCTTGAGCTTTGCTTTCGGGTTTTCTTTTATAAATTTTTATTTATCAACTACGTGATAGTACTAATTGTAATACAAATAACAGTAACTGATTTTTCACCTAGCATCATGTTCACCTCACCTTAGCCTACAAATTGAAAGGTGTTCTGCATCGTCGTTGGATCTGTAATTTCTGACTACATATTGTCGTTAGGCGAGCAAAATTTCGTAACTGCAGCTTGAATTAAGCTGTAGTTTCGACATTTTACTCGCCAACTGACGTTGCAGTCGTGGGTTAAGCAAAATGTCGTAACTACAGCTTGAAGAAAGGTGTGTTTTAGACAATTTGTTTGCCAAAGCCCGATATGCTGAGGCAAGTTGCCTTTGTGTCGTTTTTTGAAGTCTTGAACTTTAGACCTTGGATTTTGACCTATTTTGACATTTTTAAGCCGAGGACTAACTTTGGCAGATATTAGAGTTATTTTTTAACCCATTTCCACACAATAGTGCTCCTCAAGAAAAACAATTCAAGAACACCGTCAATAGCTTAAAATTGCTAATTATTTTTTTACAATTGTATCTGATTGATTTTAATCGCCCTTTTTTATTATTATTTTTAACGACAAATCTGCATCTGTAACAATAGCAAAAGTGATGAACATTCCAGAGATGCATGCCAAAATAGAATAAAAGCAAAGAAAGTATTGAGAGACGAACTGTCATAATTAAAAAGATACCAATTCGTGGTAAACAAAATTTTCTTACAATAGTTTCTTGGTGAAATAAAAATGTTATGATCATTTGTGTACTGCGATCGAAAATGAACAGTCATTTGTAAACGGACTTCACATAGAAGTAATTCGCCGAAATCTGTTAACTTTCTACAATGTCGTAAATGTCAAAGAATGATAACTTATATTTAATCAAAGAAGTAAACATTCCAAGAGGCTATTTTTGTCGTAATTAAAGCAAGTAGAATTTAGGTGTTAATGAAACAGAATTTCGTGTCGTCTTAAATGCTAATGAATTCATTTAAACTACTTTGTCGGGATTTGTTAGATAAACAAAAGTTTGTTCTCTTTCTAGAGTGACAAGAAAGATTGTCTTTAAATGACGATTTCCGCATACCTCCAAGGTAGAAAAAATTGATTCTTCACGGAAATATATTTATACCCGGACTTCGCCGGGACTGTCTGCTTACATACATAGGATTATGCGCATCAACCTTCCGGACTGGTACCGAAAGCTCAGGCATACAACCAGATCGCTCGAGGACAACGCGTACACTGCTAAGATAGCACCATGAAGCGTTTGGTACAACCAGTACCAATTACGATACTACGCGGAAACTTACGTGTAAATGCATTTGCATCACAGGCGATTGCTTCATCATCTAATGTGCTTATTAAACTGTATTCTATTTTTACCTTATGAGTGACCAACAAATAGACACTCGCCTGCCTGTGGGTTACCCGGCGCACGATTGTCTTGCTTAACACTTCAGTGCTCTTTACGTTTCAATTACTTTTCGTTTACTTCGTAAATAATTACTAAGTACATCGGCGATTTCAGAAACGTACGCTTCATTTGTAATACATGAACGATTATCCCATGGTTGTGGTCGATAGATCTTACATGTTCCTTTTTGATCCTACTTCCTACGGGCATACACTCCGATTTGATGTTGATCTTAGGACAGCACTACGCCTGGCAAGTGGATTCCTTAAGCAAGCACGACGGGTTGTAAGAGAGGTACAAATGATAGGCCTAAAAATGTCTGTTTTAACAACAAATACGGTTAGTTAATAGAATATTCGTAGAATAAATTATCATATGAAAGTGATTTTACTGTAACATTTACATGTACTTTTACAGGTTTTTGTTTCATTGGAATATTGATGCATTGCTCCTTGAAATGGAATAGTCAGAGATACACGATTCTATGCATATAATTTCCTACCATCGAACATATGCGCATTAGCAACATACAATTTCTATTTTTTCCACGATATTTTCTACACTATTGTGCGATTTTTATTCGAAGTAACTCCACTTTAAATTTTCGTCTGCAAAACATTTTAATTTGGACAGGTCTAGAACACGGAAAGGGTTAATTTAAAAGTTATGGTATAATATGCCTGACAGTTTCAATCATTTAAGAGATGAAGAGAATATTTTTTGTATTCATGGAGGTATGAACCGAAAAACCTTATCACACTGTATGAATACGCGAAGCGGATTCATACATTGTGTGATTAAGTTTTTCGGTTCATACCTCCATGAAAACAAAAAATATTCTCTTCATTTCTTATAATTTAATAGTATCGAGAGAAAAAAAGCAAAAACTTTACACTTTTGATACCTCTTTCTATGGGACTATTTTGTGCGGAAGCTTACAAAATTGCTGCGTGCTCAAAATTTTGTTCATGGAGTTATGAATAATATTTTTCGACCAATCAGAACGCCGGATTTTGATAGACGAAACTAAAGATTGAATTATTGCACATTGGCGACAAGTAAAATCACTGCTTAGCATATTCTGATCAGGTCTGATTCTTTGCTGTGCGCTCTATAGATAGATACTGACCCATAACTTCTGTTGACAATCAAAGAACACTCTAAATGTCATTTGTACCTGTCAAGGCTGCTCGTTGTCTGCGCTTCACGTACATGTGAAATCGCGGGAAATGTTATGCACAAGCTCATATGGACAAATGCTAAAATGGGAGGGGAGAAAGGAGAAAGAGAAATGGATGTATATTGTGGATGAATATGTTTATCAACCCATTCCATCACAATCCGCTCTTTGAAGCCCCCCAAAATTAAACCTTATGAAAACATTGTGAACAATTGAAAAATTGCTGGATACAAGCAATTTTGTCATTATCAACAATGCTTTACGCCTCAAAAAAACAAAAATATTTCAAATCAGATTAACTAAAAACTGTTTTCTGTGTCATATTTGAATTTAAAGTGGTTTAAAGAAAATTGTTGTCTGATAATGGGTTGAAAAGTTAAAGACAAATGCCAAAATGGGAGGAGAGAACGAAGAAAGAAAGCAGACAGCACAGACTGAAATTTAAGGGGGGACATATTGAAAAATATTGATGGAAAAATAGAAAAGTAAATGGAGATTAAACTTCAACTTACGTGTTCCGAATTACTTCTCGTGATTGTTGTCTCCTTACAATTTAATTTGTCTTTCTGTTCGTTTCTCCTAATTAATTTTACCTTATTAGATTTCTAACTGATTTAACTTTCAATTCCTTTAGAAAATTATTCTAACCAAAACGAAAAGTCCAAACAGTAAACGACTTTGATCTAGGTTTCTAGTTCGATCGTACAAGGTCCTCTGATACACACACGCATGCTAATAAATCGCGCTTAACTCATGATAAAAGGATGACCATTGCCTTTCTGTTTTCTTCTGGATGTGAAACCGTCTTTCTTTGGTCCCAAAGAGAAAAAACTAAAAGAACTAGAAATAACGAAATGCCGCTGTCAATTTTGAATCAACTGCTGTCGGGGCCGGAATTTTTGTTATCTCCCACACATTCACATGTAATACTATTTTATCGTTAGGTGACCTAAGTATTGTAACAACAGCTTATTGGGGTTGCCAAGCAAGGATTTCCCTCACCGACTGAATTTTTTGTCTTTTTGTACGCTCGAAAACTACATTATCGTGCTAGGGCAAAACGGACAAGAAAGTCTAGTTGTTTTTCTATAGACGTAAAAGTTATAGTGAGTGATCAAATGTAAATAGACAAAAGTTACCTTTGATCAATCACTATAATTTGAACTTCTATAGTTCTTTACTTGTTAACAAAATAAAAATAGAATTCGCGTTGTGTTTGTATTTATTTCATATTCATGTCAAAAACTTTTAATTTTCTTTCACCTGAATATTTAATTTGAAATATGGAATTTCTGTAAATATTTTCGAGGGCACAAGAGTTATACTGTAAGCTTTAGACTGCAACTGACGGCTCGCCGCTTAATCAAAAACTGAAAGGCCAGCTAAATCAATAATTTGGACCGGAAGTGAAGTTTGAAGTGCGACATTATTGTAAAGCTTATCTGTTGGATTGATGACCACATTGAATGTACAGATTATTCAAACTTTATGTTGTTTTTTTACGCGACCCCGGCATCTCACAATCTAACGACAAACAATTTCTCCATTTCTCGCAAAGGTTTCTAGGATCATATGGCAGCCGCGATTTTTCCGATAGGGAACCTTTGAACTAAAACTTGTACTAGTAAACCCTATACCAAACAAGAGAGCGTCTAAAAGCAGCAAAGTGTGTTAATGGGTTTTCATAATTGACAAACGCTGCTGTAGATCGCAGAACAATCGACCAATCGAATCATTCAGATAGGGAATGGTGTTTGGACTCTGACATTTTGTGAATCATTTTTATTGGTTTTGAGACTTAAATACCATGATTTTAGCTTGTTCAAGATGTAGTTACGACGTTTAGGTCGCCAACCAACCATTTTATTTTTTGTTTCACGCTACAGGCTGAATTTTGCAAAATAACGCAGTTTAAAGTCGAAATTGAACTGTTGCATGGAGTCAATGGGCCGGGCCGGGCCGGGCGAAAGCAGTAAGTGGGAGGGGCCGGCGATTGGTCAATTGATACAAGACTAGATGAGATGAGAAACTTGACTTTACCAGCAGTGTTGGTTTGGATATAAAAGGATAGTTCATATCGTCGGTACAGTAGTTTAGACATTTTCCTCGCTCATCGACGATATGTCCATTTATATTGAGCGCATTACGAAAAAGCAGTTTGCTTGGACATCCATTTTTGTCGAGCCTGAGCGAGGTAGGCTTGTCACTTTGATTCTGTGTATGTGTGCGCCAGTCTATCCGATTTGTTCAAGTCAAATCTCCTGCATTTATGAACGACTACTTGTCACAATTATTTTCAATCATGACCAGATGTGGAATTCGAAACATGTATTACGATAACTCCAAGGTTAGTGGCTCACCTCAAAATCAAACATTCAAACAGAGCTTGTCAAGAGCATGTATTCTGCATTTGTGGAGGGACTTTAATAGGCACCATGTACATGGTATCATTGGTGTCCATCATGAGTAGATATGCCGTTTAAAACAAATCTAGAAAGCTCCAAGGTCAAGATCACTACTTAAGTTCAAACGTTCAAATCGAGCTTTTCAAGAGCATATCCCCGGTTTTTGAAAAGAATTGCAAAGAAAAAGAGATATACCATTTGAAACACGTTCTCAGATAGCTACAGTGTCAAGATCACAGCTCAAGGTCAATTTTTTTCGACATGTTTACCCTTAACGAATTTCTTTTTCTTTATCTATATTATTACTTTTGTAGACGGATTTTTTTATCACCTATCCTGCTTTGTAAGTGACGTTTCTTCAAGTCGAATAAATACTAGGAAAACTTGCCTAAAAAGTGTTACTCTATGACGCTGCAAACCTAGTATTTTGATGCCGTGAAAAATGTTTGATTACTGCCCCCATCAATCAAGAAGAAAAGCCTTGGAAAACATTTTGCAAATGAAAGAAGTTGCTTATTACAAGTTTTGTCTTCTTGTTATAAGTCAATGCAAATACAATTGCCAATATGTCAGTTTTTAATCCAACCCGATACAATGACGCCTTTTGGCGCCCCTGAAGGAAAATGATTTGGAAAACATCATATCCAAAATGAAGAAATTGCTTACAACAAGCAATTTGTTCATTTTTCACAATGTTTTTTACAAAGAAATTAAAAAAAACTAAAATGCCCTTAACTTTGAATTTGTCCCGTGTCGTCTTGCAATGGGATAAGACAACGGCATATCCTTTTCGTGAACCAGAAAGGTATTTCATTCTAACCTTTAAATATACTATAAATTCAAATCGTAGGCAGGTTCCAAAATTTGAAATTACACTGGATTATACGTAAGGCGGAAACTAATCAAAGAATCAATCGACCAATCAAATCTTTCATTTAGAACGTTAGTAAACTTTTCACTTTGACACTGACCGACACTTATGTGAAGCTTTTTTGCCGGTTTGGCGACAGCTTATTCAGACTGTAGATACAGCTTACTGCTCTTTCACATTTTGATGAACTGTTTTGGTCGAGTTTTTTGTTGTTGTTGTTGTTGTTGTTGTTGTTGTTTTTACAAATAAAAAGCCGTTTAAAAAGCGTTTAAAACTGAATTGATATTTATATAACAGATTCACAGTAGAATAGATGAATTTACAACAAACTACGATATACATGTGCAGTTTTCAAATACACAGACAGAAGTTACTGTAAATCGAGTAATTTTCGCGTCGTCTTATTTTCGCGTGAGAATTAAGGACCCGAAGACTTATTAGCGAGATCATGAATTCCCGAGCGGCCGTATGGTACTTCGGTTATTTCCGGAAGTATCCCCGGAAATACACCGGCGAAGTAAAAAGTCCATATACGACTACAGCCTGAATCAACACCAACCTTTGAATAGAATGATTACTGGTAATCAATTTAAGAACATTTTACCTATTCTCTACTCTCTTAGCATGACAATTTCTCTCCTAAAATTGTTGTAAGATCGCAAGGTATGCGTTTAAGTTTAAAAAATGAAAAGAGCTAAAAAGCCACCAAAAAGATGTTTCACGTCGTAAGCACTAACTAATCAAATTATCAATACGATCAATACTATTTTTACCAAACTGTCATAATGTGAAATAGTTATATCCCGTAACAAAGCAGGTACAATTGTTTGATTATATTTGATTTGTTTCGCATCGTCTGCTTTTAATTTCTTAAAAGGTTCTAAGAGTCTATGCAATAAAGACTCTGTTACAACTTTTTAGCTCTTTGCTGTCTTATTGTCTTCACCTAGGATTTTATTACCTCCTCTGCTTTCCATTATTATGTTTGTATACGTGTTCAATGGACTAAGTAGACTTACTTGGCGGGTTATAAAATTTTGCCACCTGCTTCAGATTCGTCCTGTTCTCAAAACTGATGTATTCCATTTTTTTTTTTGTATATTTTTTATTTTGTTACAAGCAATTTCTTCATTTTACAAAATGCTTTCACTATTGTTTTTCGGGGGGGGGGGTGTCTCCAATTGTGTGGGAATAGGTTAAGGGATAAATTAAATGTAAAAATATAATTTAAATGACATTTAAGTTTCAAATGTGTTCTATTTGTAAGAGTTTTAGAATTTGTTAAGCATACGGAAAATATTTTCATGGTGTAATATTTTTTCGATTTAAGGATCTCGTATAAAGATATCTTGTCTATTTTATAGCTGATATCTGACGATAATAATGTTATATCAGATAACCAGACTGAAAGAGAAATCGTAGTCTTCAAGTATCTGTCTGTTGTATCTTGCAATTTATGCATTCGTTGGATTAAGGTAGGTTGCAACATTTTGATCAAATTCGAACTAACTTTGGGTAGGGGGGTGGGGTCCAAGTAATCACTCCCCATCTAATCAAGTTTTTTTTTTATAACACTTTAATTGACTAATCGCGATGTCATTCAAGGAATCAATCGACCAATCAAATTATTTACAGAGCCCGGAATTCAAAATTGAACCCTGACATCGGCCGCCATTTGTATGACCCGTTGGTATGTAATAAATGGTATACTTTGATGTAGCAGTTATACAAACCTTGAATTTGATTCTCGCCGCAAAGGTTGATTTGATGTTTCACTCTATCGTTGGTCTCATGAAATATCCAATTTTCCCTACGTGGCTCGAAGTTAATTGTGTATAACAACTATTACATAATATACTATTTGTATTGTCAAAATATAAATGATGAGGAATGATGATTATATATCGTAGATTGTATTCCAACTGATAGACAGCTAATCACGCCATCGACTTCCTATAGGGCGGTTCGACTGAAGTATCAGACGACAATAGTTTGTGGGGTTTTTTTTACCAGGGGCATAAAACGACATAACTTCAGCTTGAATAACACAACTATCTGGGTGTAATTGACCAATCGCGGCTATCAGTCAAATAATCAATCGACCAATGAAATCATTCATTTAGACTAGAAATGAGTTTAAACTCCGATATTAAGCGCAATTTATCTTAACCTTTTTTCTCGGTTTGAATGAATTTAACTTCGTAACTATAGCCTTTTCAAGCTGTAGTTTTTACGATGTTTAGGTCGCCAACCAACTATTCTCCTTTTTTTGTTACCTGCTTCTGGCCATAAATTTTTCAAAATAACGCCGTTTGAAATAGAAGCAGGATTCCTGTCGGAGTCAATCGGCGTGATCTACGGAGTAAGTGGGCGGGGTGAGCGATTGGTCTGTCGGCATACACTAGCCTATCATACAATTATCCGGTAGGCTTATGAGCAAACTAACTCGTTTTTACATAAGTAAGTCACAGTTCAAGATTTCTTACCTGTATTCCCATTCCAAAAATATCACAAACAAGATAATAAATGATATATCGCATAAGAGTTAAAATGTTATCACAATATATTTCATTTAATGTTTGCATTTCGAAATTTAAAAAGCCGTTAAGGTCTCAAAATGATGCGATGGCGTCATGTTTAGCTGGTTGACCCTGTCCCTGCGACAGAGGTTAATCGATAAAGATCGATGATTACATTTTAACGAGGGGTATTTTTAAACATTCATGAAGGTTTCAAATATTTTTTTCTTAATCCTATGGTGAGTCTGTGTATTTGAGTATCACCGACTATACGGTTCCAATGACTAACCATAACATAGTGTTTCAGTGAGAATAAAAAACTGTGTCCAGTCAGTCGAAAACGGACCTCCCGGGGGTGCCGTAAAACAATATATTGTAAACGATACTGAGCTTAGCAGAGGAAACCATGGATCGCTATTCGGAAACAGATGAATGATAAGGTGGGGTGATCATTTTTGATTCAGGAAATCTATAAAGTTGGATAAGTCGCGCTCTGACTAGGTTGGATATCTTTCGCAATTTTCTCAGAGTCCCTTTTTGCTTGACGGGTTATTCTAAAGTGTGATAGAGTGCTATACATAACTTCAATCGAAAGTCACCGATTATGACAAAAGTTTTCAACAAGCGAAGCTACAGTATGGTTGTGTAATGTACCTAGCATACATGCATGGATATTTCTGATGAAATAAAGATGAAATTCTTCAAGCAAATTTGGTCTTTCATTCGTGTTTATGAGAAAGTATAATGAAGTAATATCTATGTTATATTTTAGAGCTGTTTTACCACAAATTAAAGAATAAATTTTTTTTTTCAGTAGATCAAGAATAGGAGCTTATAGCATACCAATACGTTGTCCCTTGAAATAAAGAAGAGATCATACATCTTTACCTAATTTCCATGTCATGTAGTTTTAGTATTGGCATACTGAGCTCCAGCAGAAAGCTTCACTACGATATCAATCGGAGCTAATTTGCAGAATTTATGGTCATTATTAGATTATTATAAAAATTAAATGGCTGATTCGTGATCTAAACGCCATTAGCACAGTTTTAATGAGCTGTAGTTACGCCTATTAAATCGCCAAACCAACAATAAAGTTTACATAAATGTCGACCCATACCGTTGTTCAAAGTTCACTTCCGGTCAAAATGAATAATTTGTGTCGGCGGTTTATTCTTTGTTTGACAGACGCGATTCGTCAAATGAGAAACTTAAGACCCGTTTACACATTCACGATTTTCTCTACGATTCACCACGATTCACCCAGATTCACCCAGATATCTCATGATCAGAAAAATCGGGATGGATCGTGATGAATCGTGGCGAAATATTCGGTGTCACTACGATTCCAGTAAGAATGTCCACGATATTAGTACGGTGTCTGTAAGGTATCGCTACGAATCAATGACGATTCATGACGGCAACGCTACGGTCAACGAAGATTGACCACGGTGGCACAACGAATGTTCACGGTGCTTGTGCGGTTCGATACGGTACTAGTACGATTCACGGCTGTAGCGACACGAACCAATCGTGGAGCTCCGTAGCGAAACCTTGGATGATTCGTAGGACAACCGTACACAATTCGTGGTGTTTCGTGAAAATTCGTAATGTCAAAGATTCCACGACTGGCTACGATCTCTCACGAATAGCCGCGAATATAGCTACGGTGTCAGTACGAATAAGCACGATTCCGCTACGGTAGCGCTACGAATTAGGCCACGCCTGATAACCACCACGATTCGCCACGAATGTTTTAAACAGTTTAAAACTTCCGTAGCGCTACCGTGGAGTTTCCCGAATCATCACGATTCACCAAGAGTCACCACGATTCTCCACGGTTCTACTACGAATCACCACGGTACATGACGATTTTACTTATTGTATTCTATAAACACACTCAATTGTTGCATGTAACCTCTTCTTTTAATTTTGACTAGTCTACAATTTGCCTGTACGTTATTGCTCTTACACGCTGTCTTTAATTGTCGATTTCTTGGTGGTGTGCAGTCTGATCTTTGTCCATACCTCCTGCCAAAACATGAATATTCCAGCTTCAGCATGATAACGGTTAAAGCCATATCTTCCCTCCGAGGAAGAAATAAATAGTTGAATAGTCTATCGCTTATTTAGTCACTAAAACAAAAAACAGCCTTCTTAATATCGATATGCAGAAGCAGGGTTTGAGTGATGTTCTCTAGGAAGAGTATTTTGTGTTTTTCTTGTCGATTTCTTTTTTTTTTTTTTTTTTTTAATCGAGACGATTGCACCCGATTCCTCACCGGAAAACTTCGCGAACCTTCGACATTGACTTTTATATGCACAGATGCCGATGACTAAAATTTACGGACGATTTCATTAATCTTCGTGACCTAGCTGACTAATAGTCATCAGTTACGTCATATTTTGATTTAAACAAACCTTAAATTGTGGTGGGTCACATTTTAACATATCATAACTTCTTTCATGAATTGTTGGCTTACTACGTAGAATCATGTTGATCCTTCAATTTCAACAGCCATATTTATCAATGCTTTTGAGCCCGGATTAAGATTTTCTTGTTAATTTTGTAGTGTGTTTTGGATGAAGATCTTGCTATTCATAACTACGTCTTTTCTCCTTACTATCTTAATTCTAAAAGAGCGCATTTGAAAACAACAATAATGAATTATTTAAGAACCGAAAAAAAAATCTTGTTATCTTTGAAGTATGAAACACACAAACTAATCGAACTGTATGAAATCGCGAAGCGAATTCAGAAAGAACTGTGATTTATTTTTCTACCTCAAAGATAGAATAAAGTATTTATTTTCTGTTCCTATAATATGATCAACAACCCAAACAAATATGTACGCACTAACTAAGCGTACAAAAATATTCTTGGTTATTTTTTCACAAAGGCTTGAAGTAAAGTTTTTAGCCAATGAAATGCACGAATTTTGACAGACTAAATTAGTTATACTCGGTTCACTAGGAATATGTATAGTTTTTGAAAATTGAACATCTCAAAGGTGATCGCATGTATTACTAAGGGAAGTTTAAAAATACTCGAAAACCTATGCGTCAATGGTGTGTTGTTAGACCAAAAATGATATCCTAAGAAATTTCAGCATAAGACGTCCGCTTTTATTTTGCATATTTTGCACATGCAGTCTGTGATAGATTCATAGGCCACTATAAAGCGTGATATCTTGTTATATCTGTATCTTACACAATCATTAAATCATTACTGGTTCGCGACGATAAACAAACCATGGTTAGTCTTGGTTGAGCTAACGGAATGACGAATCCAAAAAATATTGACCAATCGCTGGCACCGCCTTAGCTCATTTTCTCGAACAGGAAGTCCTGCTACGACTTAAAACGGCGTTATTTCGCAAAATGTATGCGTCAGAAGCATGTAACAAAAGAGAAGAAAGGTTGGTTGGCGACCTAAACGTCGTAACTACAGATTGAATAAGCTGTGGTTACGATGTTTAAGCCTCCAAACCAACAAAAAAGATTCACCAAAATGGCGGCCAATGTCGGATTTCAAGCTGAACCTTGCATGACTGGTGATCTGGAGGTCACGGGTTCGAGTTCCACTGTTACCTGGATGTGTTTATTGGTAAGCCATTTTATTACCAACCCCAATCTACTCAGCTTTATAATTGGTAGCATTGGGTTTAAGCCGTCGCCTCCCTCTCTCAAGGACTTGAAAATATCTAAATTATGTGTTCGAGAGCAAGCATATAAGCCTAAAACTTTCGTCGCAACCAATCTAAAAAACTAGTAAAACTAGACTAATCCATGATTAAAGTATTCAGTGCCATTTGAGCTCCTATCTCTCATCACAAGATGAGATGTAGGAACGACAAGTCTTGGTAATTTGTTGACATGGTTGTTTGCATATGTTTACATCTCAAAGTCAGAATTCATAAGAATATTCCAAACATGGCCTTTTAAGGAGACTGAAACTAATCCCATGTCAGTTGTTCAAATGTTAAGGATTTCATTTAAGTCTACAGGATGTACACGTTCTTATGACGCTAACTATATCATACACAAACTTTAAGGAATTCGTTGTCCATATTCGCGTAAAGAATCTAATACATGAATCTGTTATTTCTCATGTAAATGATTATGTGTCGATGTTTTTGGGACACATAATTATTGTCTGTGGGAAAGTGAGAGATAATTATCCCCTATTTAGGTAATAATCATAACTCAAGTTGCTACGAGTCGAAATAATTTTCTCATTCAATACTGTAGTAAAGTCCCGATCTATGTCACTTGACGTTGTTGTTTCATGTTAACGTTATAGATTGACTGAAATTCTTAAAGTATCTTACCTGAACTACAAACAGCTGTAAACAATACGACAAAAGTTGAACTTTTTGTAAGAATACAAGGACTAAAAGGTATAGTTTGGGGGGACTCACGACGAACTAAACCTCGTAACTATAGCAAAACTAATCTGTAGTTAGGGTTTCTGGTCTGTCACCCACGACATCTTCTCTCCATATACACGCATGTTTTAAACCTCTCCTTACTTTAAAAAATATGGCTATAACTCAACAAGAATGATGTGTGAAATGTAGGCCATTTCTGGATTGGTTTCCATTAGCTATTAGTTTATGTCTATACATCACCTAACATACTTTCGTTCTTCTTCTTTTGGTTATCATTTGCTGCATGCGGATAAAGTATCTTCTGAAATATAACCCAGAGTGCAAACTCGTTCGGCATCACACTGCGTTACAAATGTAGGTTATGGGCCAGATCCTGTAAGTAAACTATGACCTTTCAACAAAAATTCAGACTGCTCTAAAGTCAAAGAAATTGCAAACGACTTTTAGCGGTACCATATATAGAGATAGAAAACAAAAAATCAACGCAATTTCTTCATAAAACACTGGACCCCTGAGGATGCATGAATACTGAATATTTAAAATAAATGTGGGATATATTTCTGTCCCAAACCTCCACAATATGATCGTGTTAAATTTCTGTCCTAAACCTCCGCAATTTAATCGTGGTAAACTTCTCTAGCAAACAAAATCCCATTACAATAGGCACTACATTTCCTGCACCTAGCTCGCAAGAAGATGAAAGTGAAAAATATCCCAATTTTAAATGTTAAAGTACATGGGACCCACCGAAGGCATCTGTTGGACTAGAAACATTCATACATAATGTAGAATCTGACATAGCTTTAAATCACACGTCTTCTAAATCGAGGGAAAATTTGACAAAACCTAAGAAACAAGCACTTTGATCACTGAAAAATAATAATGATATCATTATAAAACCAGCCAACAAAGGGTCCGCAGTGGTTGTCTTGGATAGAGAACACCATATATTGGAAGCAGAGCGACAACTTAAAGACACGAAACAAGCAATTGAACAGAGATCCTACTTTAGAATACCAAGAAAAAGTTACTGAAACACTCAACAAAATGTTGGACTCCGGAATTATCAATGAGGACAATTTCGAATATTTGTCAGTACAGAATTCACGGGCGGGCAGATTGTATCTCCTACACAAAATTCACAAGCCTGGTAATCCCGGAAGACCCACTGTGTAAGCCAATGGTCATCCCACTGAACGTAAATCAGAATTTGTCGACTTTTTCCTTAGGCCTCATGTTAAAAAAATACAATCATTTGTAAAAGACACCACTGACTACCTCAGTAAAATTGAATCTCAAAACATTCCGAGTGAGACATTATTGGTTTCCGTGGACGTGACATCACTACACAAATATGCCACACGAAGATGGTATTCCTGCCTTCAAGGAAGTTTGGAACACAAGGGTTGTCAAAGATCCACCAACAGATACGTTGGTGGAATTGCTCTTACTAATCCTTAAGTGCAATAACTTCGAGTTTAATGGCAAACACTACCTTCAAATACAAGGTACGGCTATGGGTACGAAGATGGCACCCTCCTACGCCAATATCTTCATGGGTCGTCTGGACTGCCAACTGCTTATGGCTGTACTACATCACTTCGAGACTTCTTGGTAAGAGCCAAAGTAGGCATTGCTGCAACAAATGATTCTCTTGGAAACTGTGGAGCGTGTAATGCACCTAGATGTCAGACGTGCAATATCATGCACGACACGCAGACTTTCAAATCTCGTCTTGGCGCCGTTTCTTCCGTCAAGGGTACACACACTTGTAAAACTGCGAATGGAGTGTATCTAATGATGTGCACCATATGCAACAAACAATATGTTGTCGAAACCAAACAACAGATCAACAAACACATGAATTTGCACAGATCTGACTGGAAAACACGTAGATTCAATAGATCTCCAGTTGCAGAAAATTTTAGCGAAGTCGGCCACTCATTTAACGATGTTGTCCTGTGTTGCTTTGAAACAAACATTCAATGATCCGACAAACAACACAAGCACGGGAGCCTTATTGGACCGGGCGTCTTAACAGGATCCAACCCTTTGGTAATAACAAAAATGACATAATATCATCTAGGGCAAATTTGATCCGCACATTAACCCCCAGATTGACCTACAAATTTTCCGCCAGCCTATCAAAATAAGATTTTTTATTCATTCTGTCATTTGTCATTGAACCCCTGATGAAGAGTTTCGAAAGCGCTAGGGTTATAACTTGATTTATCCATATATTTTACACTGTTTGAATACAATTCATCCCACATTTATATATATTTTTCATTTTTTCTTTTATTAATTTGGGGGAGCTGTTGTGATCGGTCCTCGTCCGGCGTCCGTCCTTCAATCCGTCCGTCCGTCCGTTCACAATTACAAAAAAAATCGATATTGATATTTGGTACAAATCTTCACCAATTGACCCTCTACAAAAATACTTCAAAGAATTACAGTATTCTGAAAATTAGCCCTTTTCTGTGTGATCCCCGATTTTACATAGAAATAAAGAAGGAAAACTTTATAAATATTCTCCTCCCAAACCATAAGACCTAGAGCTTTAATATTTTGTATAAATCATCATCTATTGACCTCTACCAAAAAACTTCAAAGAATTACCGTATTCTTATAATTAGCCCTTCTATGTGCGATCCTTGATTTTACATACAGATGAAGAAGGAAAACTCTAAAAATCTTCTCCCAAACCATTAGGGCCAAGAGCTTTGAAATTCGGTACAAATCTTCATCTATTGACCCTCTACCAAAATACCTCAAAGAATTACCGTATTTTGATAATTAGCCCTTTTCTTTGCCATCCCTGTTTTTACAAAGATTTAAAGAAGGAAATCTTTAAAAATCTTCTTCTATACCAAACCACAACGCCGAGACCTTTGATATTTGGTGTGTAATAATACCTATTGACCCTGTACTAAAATACTTAATAGAATTACTGTATTCTGAAAATAAAACCTTTTCTGTGCAATCCCAGAAAGGAATAAAGAAGGATATCATAAAAATGTTCTCCTTCTAAACCATTAGGCCTAGAGCTTTGATATTTGTTATGGTTTAATGCCTATTGACCCTCTACTTTATTACTTCAAAGAAAAACTTAAAATATCTTCTTCAAATGATAAGGTGATATGGCTTATATATTTAAACATTATATCATAAAGCCTTGAGCAATCATACTCAGGGGAGCGTTATAGGACCATCATGGTCCTCATGTTCTTTGGGGTGTTATTAAATAATGTAGAAAAAATGGGAGAAAATGAGACATTACTTGTTACGAGCAATTTCTTCTTTCCTACAAAGTTTTCCTTAACCACATTTCTTCAGGGCATCAGACAAAGGTACTGTGTGATAATAGAATAACTATACTCTTTTGGAATCTTTTCAATATTTTACTAAAATAGAAAGAATATGCGTCATTTCGTCGTTGGGCGATCCAAATATTGTACCTCCGCGTTAATTGGGCTACGGGTTTTTGGTAGCTCATCGCCGATTTGTCTCTCTACTATAAGCAAATGTAATATAAGACGCTTGTGTGGAGATGAGCAATTGAATGTAGGGGCTGCACTTGTTAACAACGTGAATAGGGTATTTAAGATATTCTACACCTAAACTGGAACAAATAAACAGGCATGGAAATACGATCCGGAATCTTCGCAAGCCAAGAATTCAAACTCCAATATGTTCTTTGATAGCAACAAACAACGTGCTGTAAAAAACCATGACATACGAAGATGATTGATTGATTGAATGGGGTTTAACGCTACTTTCAACAGTATTTCGGTCATATCGCGGCGTCTTGGGCACCTAACCATAGATTCCTAGTAATTTTCATACCAGTACTACTATGATATCCTTTCCGAGCCTCCATAGCAGCTGCCCGTCACACTTTGGTTTACGCTTATCCACCCATTGTTAAAAATCAGGTACGGAGTGTTTAATTTTAACGTGGCGATAATTTGTAGAATGTATGTCTAAGCTTGCATATTTCTTTCCGTAATAATTGGTTTCTATAAACGGATGTATACGCTTCAAGGTTTTTTAAACGCATGATAACTTAGTGACTACAGACATTTTATTATGGTAAATCTTCTACAACTAAAGTTCGTTGTAACCACATATTTAAAGTTATGAACGAAAATGACTATAACGATTTTGTCCGTTTATAATTACAGCTTATTTATACTTCCCGAAAAGAAGGTTGGGATGCACACGATCGGAATGTTTCTGTCCGCGTTGACCGTCATTCCGCTCGCTAGGCCTTCAGTCCGTCCGTCCATCCGAAAGCATTTCTTCAAAATCTGGACTAAATTTGAAGAAACTCAATATCAATTTACGGAATATTTCCCGAGGAAGTTTTCCCTGGATTAATTTGAGACTGCGTCATGAAAATATAAATCTTAATGTAAAAAATAGTTGTTATACGCCGCCTGACGTGGACGTATATTGTCATCGTCTTCTCTGTTTCTGTTTGTCCTTCCGTTCATCATACATCGTACATAATTTTTACAGCATGTTACTATTTACCTGACCTTGTGCATATTATCAGGCTTTTACTATTGTTGGCTGCGTCACAGAAAAGGGTTTCTTAATATGGCGGCGTATATTGTGACTATGGCACTCTTTTTATCTGGTATCTTCCAATTTAATGTTCAGAATTATATGGTTCCTATACAAGTTATGAATTAAATGCTACAGATTGTGGGCTATTTATACATGTAATTAATTTACAGAACATTTTGGTATAGGACAGAGGGTGAATGTATTTAAAGTTTTTCGTCTCTTTCTGCCAGTCCGTTTGAAGCCAATTCTCTAACACACTGGACTAAATTTCATTTTAAAAAAATCATAAATATATTTCTTGAAAGAATTACTGACATCGTTTTAACTGTTTCTCAATAAGATGATGCGTCACGGGAAAATGATACTTCATGTCTAAAACATTTTTTTGCTCATATTTTCTTACTAACTGGTCGGAATTCAAAGAAATTCCATTTTTGATTTAATATAGACCAATAGACAACACACAATTTGTGATACATTTACAAAAAATTGTGTTACGGGAAAAGGGGGTGGGGCCTATTGTAGTCCTGCTTCATGATAAAGTATTTTTGTCAAGTATCTTCAAGATTGTTGTTAAAAAATTATTCGTTAAAAGCTACTGACCATATACTAAATAGGAGAAACAGGGTCGTGAATAAAGGGGGCTTAATATCATATTGCTTTATATTTTGTGTACTTTGGAAACAGAACACTTTCTTATATCTTGAAGACTATGCTAGATACACTGCTCATTGTTTATTTGTAGGTCAGTTTTATCAATACTTATGTCATAGATTGCTTATATTTGGGTTATGTCTCTTCGTTGATTTCTCGAATTTGACAGAGTTCTATCTGAAGACTATAAGAAAAAGTAAAATACTTCATTGGAAATCTATTGTGTTAGAAACAACTCTTACAAGGCCTACTGACTGTACCCCAGTTGTTTAATGTCGTACTCTTTGTGACGGTCACGTTTACGGGAAGTATAATCTGGTTGTGACGGCTCTTGTTTGAAATTGTCTCGATAGCATACCTGTTATTTCAGGTTCTTAATTTGGACTTGTTGTATATCTTAATTTGTATTGTCGCAGAAGCGTATTTCATAAAGACCGTATCTGAGAAGCATAATGGCAACAGGTTCGACAAGACATTGTACCACAGCTTATTTTAGTTGCACAGTAGTCAAACAGGACTTGTCCCAGCTTTTGAGATTGGGGAGTCATTTACTCTGCGACCATGATATTCTAGGGAAATAAAGTGAGTTTGAAGGGGTAAAAACAACAAAAATAATGAATTATGAGAAGAAATTCGCAGGTTCAAGTGCTAAATGACCGTTCCCTGTAAATATATAATTAAAGCAATTAGTTTATACCAATTTCAATAGTACAAAAACTACGTCATTGAAAAAAGAGGATATTCAGTCCTGTTTTGATCCTTAGATATTTCTCTCAAGGGGTCGAAAAAGGACATTTTCAGATTTATGAGGGTCATGACGGTTAAGGTGTCGCCAACCTTTTTGATGTTGTTGGTGGTGGTATTGTTATTAGATAATACAGAATTAGATATTAGATAATAAAGAACGCTTTTACATGACTGTTATATATTTGAGAAACAATCTGCATTCTCAAGAGCTATCTATCAATATAAATGCGATGAAATGGTTCAAGCAATGGGTAGATGCCAAAATAAATCCTTTAGATTTGCATATCTGTTTCGTTAAAGAATTAGGTTCTGAATTCATCACAGGTCATACAAGTCACACGAAAAAAGCCATCGTTTGAGACAAAAATACGCAAAAGTCAATGAAGGCAATGCAAATGTACATGATGGCACAGTTTCAAGGAGGGTGTTTTTTCGCCCCGCACGCTGTCATCTCATTCTTAAAGACTGAATTCTGGCTTCTATTTTTGTTTTCTATGCTGGTATGGTATGCACTTACCAGTTTTAAACAGATAGGCGGTGTTTTGATATTTCCGGTCTTAATTCGTGAAATAGCTTAGTTTGATCGACGGTCCTGTTACCATTCAGGTAATATGTGACGTAATAATGATAAAAAAGTTACGTCGTTATATTTCGCTAATTTGAAAACCCCTGGGGTGATCTATTCGTAATGGATTTTAAATGATTACCTCACTTAAATGAGAAATAAAAATTTCCCGCCTCAGTTATAGTTGTCTGCAGCTTTCAGCCAAAGAATCAATCGACCAATCAAATCGGTCATTTACACCGGAAGTGAACTTTGAACTCCGACAATGACAAATGTTAATGTAAAGTAGTTTTGATCGTTTGGCGACTTAATTGTCTAAGCTCTTCTAACGTAACTGCCTATAAATGTTGCAAAGTAACGCCGTCTAATATCGAAGTAAAACTTCCCCTAAGAGATCAGCTGGCGGGATCAGCGCTCCTTCAAATACCAAAAACTACCGCTGATAGAGTATTGTTTGGTCAAAAAAGTTCCAATCTTGAATTAAGCTTTATGTACTGTGATTGTCAACCAACAATACTGTAGAATTTGGATTAAAGATCGTGAAATAAAAAGTTTTAGATAGAACGTTTGTAATATGACAACTTCGTCTTCTTCGTCTATCAGAAACGAGCGTTCTCATTGACCGAAAAAATATTCATAACTCCATGAACAAAATTTTGAGTGCAAAGCTACTTTGTATGTTTCCGCAAAAAA
Organism: Fragum fragum; assembly: GCA_946902895.1. Taxonomy (NCBI): domain Eukaryota; kingdom Metazoa; phylum Mollusca; class Bivalvia; order Cardiida; family Cardiidae; genus Fragum; species Fragum fragum. Next base: position 33,596,023 of record OX336372.1, read on the forward strand.
TAGTTTCATGCAAAAAAGTATCAACATGTGTAAAATACTTACTTCTTTTGCTCGATGTCGTTAAACCATAAGAAATGAAGAGAAAATGTTTTGTTTTCATGGAAGAACTAAACGAAAATCTGTTTGGCGGATACGGTGTGATTAGATCTTTCGTTTCATACCTCCATGACAATCTTTATCTCTTAACTCTTTTACTGTTTTGCAAAATTTTAGAACTGTCCAAATCAAACGATTTTGCAGACGAAAATTTAAAGTGAGTTTAAATTTTAAAATAACTGTTTAGTAAGAAAAAGAAGAAATTGCTTGTTTTTCTAGTATAAAATCATATAGACGTAAAATTATTGGTTTGTAAAGGAAATGGTTAATTGATTTTTGCAACGGACTCGATTTTAATGTAAACACCTTCAATCGAATAATCTGCTTATTAAAAGGTAACCGGTATAGTTTTTAGTCCCCTACCGGCGAAGTGGAAGGGGACTCTAGGTTTGCACTCCGCCCGTCTGTCCGTCCTGGGAGATATTGAGCTGATCTTTGGTATGTGAGTCCGCATCATTGAGTTACAGAACAAGTTTGAGTATGGTTCCAGTCCATCGATTTTTGTAGAAGATACGGATGCTGAACTTATAAATTACCGAGAAATTTCAGTTTTCCAGACTTTTACTAAACCCCCAGAGAAATTGAGCTAATTTTTTGGTATGTGAGTCCGCATAAATGAGTTACAGAACAAGTTCGAGTTTGGTTTCGGTCCATTGATTTTTTTAGGAAGATACGGATGCTGGACTTAGAAAATTACCAGGAAATTTCAGTTATCCGGATTTTTTTTTTTTTCTAAACCCTTTGTGATATGAAGGTGTTTTTTCTTACGTGAGTCAACATTGATAAGTTACAGAACAAGTGTAAGTTCTGTTCCGGTCCATTGATTATTGAGGAAGACATGGATGCTAGACTTGGGAAATTACAGTTTTTCCAGACTTTCTTCTTAACACTTGCAGGTATTGAGCTGATTTTTGGTAGGTAAGTCAGCATTGATGAGTTACAGAACGAGTTCAAGTTCTGTTCCAGTCCATTTATTTTTGAGCAAGATATGGATGCTTTTGCAAAATAAGTAACGTATTAATAATACTGAGTTTAAGGGCAGTCCATTGCCTTTCCAAGGCTTGTAAAGGATGTTAGGGTGGCACTGGTGTGAGAGATACCAGGAATATATTGTAAGATGCTCCAGCCACTGTTATATGACTGAACAAATTGTTAAAAGCGGTTGCATGAAGTGATCAAGGCAAGCTATTTTGATAACCCTATGTCTGAAAAGCATTCGTAATCCTGGACATTTTTTGGAAGCTTTTGTACAAAGTTTACTTGGGCTTTAGGGTCTTAATTCTTAATTCTTAATTCTCATGGAACAGATGACTTTATGAAGTATAATTTGGCAAACAACAAAAGGAGACGCCTATTTTTTATGTTTGTGTGTAGGTGTGTGTGTTTAACAATTGCTCATAAAATCTGATACAACTGTAACATTTTGGAGGGGTAGTCATCCCTTTACCACCCAAAAAAACATACCGCTCTAGGGATAAATATAAAGCCGGTAGGGGACTTGGTATTGCCATGCAATACTTCATAATGCTTGTTGTAGTTGAGTTCAAGAACTTGGTCGCTGCAATTCAGACTAACTTGAGATGTTATAAAATAAAGTATATGAGGGTTGAAAAATATTTTTCACTGTAATTTAAAAAAAAGAAATCATTTCTGCTCTTGGAATTAATCCCGCAGTTTTCAAAAGACTGACGATCTAGTTATGAGGGGTGATAAACAGTATTTATCGTAACTGGGTTATTCAATGAATGGGACATTGTTATATATTGATTGTAAAGAGTAAGAATATCCTGTCCCTGAAATCTGATATAGTTAATGGAAAATAACGGTATTTTCCGTCCATATTCTTTATACACACGCCTGGAAATAAATGTAGCTTCACGTGTTGTTTGGCAAGTAAATACAAGTATACCGACTGTTTTTATTCTCTAAAGAACTAGGCAAGAAACTATTGTTTAGAAAGCTCATACAATTGAACCCATGCATGTCCTCTACCTGGTTGTAATTGAAACTTTTTGTCTAAATGGATATACTGTTTGTTTTTCGTTTGCTTGTTTTAATATGCATTAATTTGTAAATGCTTCTTTTCTCTTGTAATCAATTATTTTATATTTATGATTATAACAATGGTTTCGATATGGTCTTCATTGTAAAGTATACACATCTCATCTTGCAACGTAGAGGAAAATTTGAAATATTCTTCCGTCTCGTGAAATATCAACATTTTTCTTCGCATCTCAATTGGTTGGTTGATTGAATGGGGTTTAACTCCGCTGTTAACAGAATTTCAGTCATTTCACGGCAGCTGGAGCACCTAACAATGGATTCCTGGTATTTCTCACATCAGTACTACTACTACATCCTTTCCTAGCCTCCAGCTGCTATCCCACATAGGTTTACGATTATCCACCCATTGGTGAGAGACAAATGTCGGCAAGAATATGTGCCGCCACCAGGGATCGAACCCATGACGTCCCATGATTGAAGATTATGAGTCTGACGCGCTACCGACTGCGCTATGACGGCAGAATTCCCTGCAGCTCAAAGCTAAATAAAAGTGTTGTACCGCTATCATAACATAACATTCTCTTTTTATCCAGGAAACCCTGACTAAATGACGTTATCTCATAACTTTGAAAAATTCTTGACATCGCATTTGTCTGATTATTGCAAAAATAGCTTTTGGAATTATTGTGGAAAATGTAGATATTGCTTGTTACAAGTAATTTTAATTTTTACCCCCAAAAAATAGATCTTAAAAATTTATCAATTAAAATTATCGTCTGCGACTTCTTTCAATATGGAGCAGTCTAAGTTTTTGTCGTCTTGCAAAAGGTCAATGTATTAAAACAGATATAACATTGTCAGTTGGAAAGATTCTTTTTCGACTTCTTCATTTTGAAATCTAAACCTCGAGAATTGAAATAAGAAAAGATGAATAAGTAAAATAAATCAATTTTTGTTATTTATGAAGGTATTCATGCACAGACCATGGGTGTTGCACCTGATTTAGTTAACCAACTGTATATCATGTTTACGGAATCAGAAGCATTGGAGTTAGTATTTTTCTCTAGAAAAGAGATGATAAATAAGAATAATTATCGTCAAGCGTCTGCAGGATCGGGTTGACCATCACACCAAGAGATCACTCGTCCGGCCATTATTGTTTAGTCACTTATTCGATAGGGAAACAACTTGACAGTAACTGTTTACAAAATAATTTCTTTTTACATCTAAAAAGACACACTTTGTCAGTGAGAGCCGATGGCGTTGTGTTTATATGTTTTAACCGATCATTTAATTGAAAGCTGGGTACATGGAGTCGTCGGTGCGCGAGCAAAAAGTCGAAGCTACAGCTTTGATAAAGCGGTAGTTACGACTTTTTTCTAGCGCACCGACGTTATAGCTCTGTAAAGGTAAAGTTGTAAAAGTGCTGATTTCATTCGAAACTGTAGCCGCCAATGCAGTAAAAACTACATGAATTTATATTATATTGCTTCTTGTATCTGGATCACTAGCCCCTTCCACTACCCCCCCCCCCCCAAGACATTTAGACTGAGATATCAATCGACAGTTGTTTGCAATATCTATTGTCTGGTGCATAAATCGTCGGTTGGTCCACAGAAACTATAATGTGTAGTTACGCCGTTTAAGTCGCCAAACCGACGACAACAACAAAAGTAATTACATCAATTTCGAGCCAATATTTGTTTCCAGTTGAAACTAGCGTTTTTATTGGTCAATCGATTTTTGCTTTACCGAGGCGGTCCGTCACTTTAGACGTGTTCTAAATAGACTTTCAAAATAGTTTTCCTTTCATTTATGAGGTCAAAGAACTCGTGGCCTCACGGTATAGTTTTTCGTCCAACATGTCGTAAATACAGCACCCACAAAGACATAGTTGAAAGGCTTTTGACGTAAATCTAATATATTTGCGATAGAAGTACATTTATATTGTAGATTGACAGACTAAGCAAAACTTTAATTTTCCCCAAGGAAACGCTAGGCCGATTAGCTGTCTGTCTACTGACCTTTTTTGTAAATCCTTTGATTTGTAGCGTTCCAATTAGATTTCTTGTCCATCTCACATGTTTAGCTAGAAAGAACTATATAGAAACTGCCAAATTTCGAAGTTGGACAGAGTATGTGGATTTTACTAATTATTTTAGAGTATTTATATTTCTAGAGGGTTTTTTCCCCAAAAATATCTACCATTTTGTTTTTCAAGTTCAAGATCGGATAAAAAGTAAAAATGTAAAAAAGTAACAATAATAGAATGAATGATGAAATAGATCAATAGATCAATAAAATCAATTGATAAATGAATAAAACGTTTCCTTAACCCTTTCCTGTTTTTGGAAATTTTAGACTCGTCCAATTTGAAAGGTGTTGGAGACGACAATGAAAAATGAGTGCAATTTCAAATAAAACCTATGTGTTAGAAAACGGTGTGATAAAATAAGAAACTGTTTGTTAGAATCAATTTCTTCTTTTTTCACAATATTATCTTAAATATTAGATCACATGGAGTTAAAGACATGGGACTGTATGGGAAAGTGTTTATAAATTTTATCCATCTTATTTATCTTTGATATATGTAATACATTTTTTTAAGCTTAGCTTTCCGGTTAGTTCCGGTTTCTATTAAAAGAGATCCATCAGGGATGTGTCGAGTGAAACAAGAATGAATTAGAATATTACGATCACCTTATAAATATAATCAAGAAACTGTTTAACTCATTTGATTCAAAATGTAACGTTTGTTTGGTATCTCCGTCACATATAGATGTATATCTTAAATTAATATATCGCCGCTGTCAATCAAAAACTCGATTGACCAATTAAATCATCCATTTAGACCGGAAGTTAACTTTGAACTGCGTCATGGGTCGATGTTCATATCCAGTGGTTTTACTTGTTTGGCGACTTAAACATCGTTACTAAAGCCGTTTCAAGCTGTAGTTGCTACGCATAGGTCTCAAACAAACAATTTGTTTTATTATGTCTCTGACCATAAATTAAGTAATTATATGTTGTTTGATATCTCATCTGAAGTGTCACGTCGGAGGTCAGTTGGTGTGGTTAGCGATCCGTCACTTAGCGAACCGCTGAGCTCTGTCAAGGATTGATTGGCCGTATGTTGAGTTATTAGTCGGTTGTAGATTTAGCTCGTTCATCGACTAATGATTCATTTAGCCTCTCAATCAGCGAAATATTTCCAACAAACTGTTGGAATATCTGAGTGATATTCCTATGAATTAGGCGCTGATAATTGACCAATTGTCATTCAAGGGATCAAGCGACCAATCAAATAATTTATTCAGCCCGGACCTAAGCTTTCAACTCCAACATTGGCCGTCATTTTTGTGAACCTTTAAAAAAAAAACGCTATTAAAATTCGAAGCGGGACTTCCTGTCGGAGTCGGTGGGCGTGGCCGACGTAGTTTGTGGGCGGGACCAGCGATTGGTCAATTACCCTTCTAACCCGAGTTCTGGCTGACTATTTTCAAAGTAGTTCCAAGCTTTGCGCGTGTGATTTGGTAAAAAGCGGATTTCAAGATGGCAACGCTCGCTAGAGGTTATAATTGTTATTTGATTGAATGTATCACAGGATTTCGCACAGTTGTATGTAAACGGCTTTAAACAGATGAAAGTATACAAAATCACGCTACGGGGTTTCTCTTAAGAAAATCGTTAATCTTTTCTCTATGGGTCGTAAAAAGTTATAAAATATAATGATGAGACTATTATGGACAATACCTTCTCATTAACTACTTACATGTTGGTTCAACTATGGAACTGTCACATACAGAGTCTGCAAAAGATGTCTCGCTTTATTTACATTCATTTTTTTTCTAGGGCAAATCATTTTGAATTATTTATTTCATTGTCAATCTGTCTATTTTATCATCCCCTAGTCCTGACACAAAACACCATTTTCGTGATTAATGATTAATCTGTATACTCCACTCCTTCCTATTGTTTTATCGAAAAAGATTTCATTTATTATTGTAGTTGTTATATAATCACACGATATAATCAAAGTACTGAAGGGAGGGCTGATCCTGAAATAGATTTAGTTACCTTTAACTGTTTATCTTCCCAAATACGTCTCTTCTTAATCTCTGAATCATGTCTAATGCATCCGATTAGATTTAACATTCATATACCGGAATTACTGCTTAGTGCGGCGTTAAACCAGAAACAAACATCAAACAATGCTAACTAAGATCAAAGACCTTGGCGGAACAAAATCAAAGACATTTCTTTAACACAGATTAAATTTGAATTAACCAACAGAACGAGCCTGTACTTTGGACGCTTTCGTGAAGTTGGTTTATTTGGTATCACTTGTCAACCAATTTTATTAAAGGGGGGGAGTATCGATGTTTCCTCAACTTAGAGTAGAAAAAAAAACACCCAAATGCTCCATAATACCCTCAAACTAGCATTTGATACTGAAATATGAGTAAGATATCGTCTTGGGTTAAAACTGGCTATTTGTTGTTATCTAGCAAAGGCTATCAAGATTCGCGTATTATTATCAGAGTTTGCTGCATTTAGTTGTCGACACCACATTACCTTAGCCGTTGGTGAGACTACATCACCTGCCCTCTTTGCTCTTTGTTGCAGCGCCAGCAGTGATTCAGATCGATACAACTGTTATTCTGATTATTTTGATAGAATTTGTCCATAATATAAACATATGCATGGAACAGTTCTGTAGATAATCGCTCATCTCAAAACAATATTAGAATCTGCAACAAGGAGGAAAGAGGGCTGGTGTCGTCGCCTCGTTAACATATTACCAAAAAAGAGGGCTACGAATTTGTGGCTACATGACCTCAATTGCATATGACCTAAATTCGGAAACAGAAGAAAACAAAGTGACTACCGAAACAGTCAACGTCCATAACTATTGCCTCGCTAGATTAGCGCAAAACTGTAGTATGTATCCATTTTTATAAAAACTCTTTGACACTCTTTAAACGATCTTTACAGGATCGAAAATCAGCTGGCGAATAAAATTTCTGGTCACGTTACGATGACGATGGCTTGAGCGAGTGCAAACTTTTAGCGAGATTTCATTGGTAAACGCACCTCCCCATGTTTCTCCCAACATCAATTTAAACTGGCAAAATTAAAATATCGATTCACAGCATAGTTCGCATCAAGGAAATACCCTAGTTTATTTTCATACACGATTTTCGACTTTCGCAAACAAACGATTAAAATTTGCGAGATGCAAAATGTATAGCTATCCCCCCCCCCGCTTTTTTTTTTTTTTTTTTTTAAATGACATTCAAAATGGCCGACGTTAATAGAAATATTGGTTGTGCTTTAGACTTGGATATTTTATGAGTTAATTCATGAAACTTTTTAGTTATAAAGTTTAACTCATCTATCACTATTTACGAAAAAAGTCAAATCACCAACTTTTTCAAATTGACTGACATCGAAGAAAAAAATGGTCGATCTTAAACATGTATAAGATACTTGTCGGCGGAATTTTATTAAATCGGGTCAAAATGCTCTGTGTTGCTCATCAATTTTACCATACAAAAAACGAATAAATAAAATGCAGTCAAAAGTGCAAACATCAAATAAAATATTGATCAGACTTATATCTCGGAATATCGAAAGAGGTTGCGAACGACAATGAAAATTCGATGCAATTTGAATGAAACCATGCTATGCGGTAGAAAATATTGTGGGAAAAGAAGAAATTGCTTGTTACAAGCAATTTCTTCTTTTCCCACAATGTTTTCTCAAGTACAAAATCACAGCTACATAAAATCCCGCGTCTGAACAGGTCAGGGTTAGATCATTTCTGGATTTTAGAGTTCTATTAGTAAGTCTAGTTATGATAAATGATATTGTAAATAGTTTTGCCTTACATTTCAGTTAAGTTGTGCAATTCGTTCAACAGTTCATCATTTTGATTTTTTACTACCCCTTTTCCGTTTAAGCTCAATTATAGATTTACAAAAGGCGTCCTTAATTTGACTAACTTTTCATGAACTGTCATATCAGCAAAACATGACACCTTGCACTAAAGGAGGATAGTAGTATATATATGATCAGAATTGTTTAGTCTCAATTTGGTTTCTACAAATAGACAGAGGATGGAAGAGTGCGACTCTATTAATAATTCAAAGGCTTGTCTCTCAAGATGGCAAATAAACCTCTCTGCTTTGTTATTTATAGGGTTTTCTATAAACATCTTAAAATCTGTCGTGACAGCCTCAGGACATTTTTATTCCGAATAATAGAGGATATTCACACCAGTTTCGTTCATTTGGCTGGCCATTTCTTTCTCATGGTGTCCATCCTCTCATAGCCTAAAATAACTTTATATGGATTCAAAACGTTAGGTATAGAAAACTTAAAAAGCATCAATCTTGGATTGAAATGAGTTGTTGATTGCTTCTAATTTTGTCCTTAAATAGTCAGAAATAATACCTTCGGTGCGGAAGTAAAATTACCACGTTGAATAATTTTATAGACACGGGTGATATCGCACTTTAGTTATAACCATGCAAATGAGCCAATGCCTATGAAAACATTCTTTGACATTTTACTGGCTTGCGGTACTTGTTTCAATTTGAGTCATTGATTAAAAAAGAGTATTTTTTTTAACGAAAAGAGGCCTCATTGAAATTTTATCTATATATTTTAATATAATTGATTCCATTACATACATATACGCCTCATCTTCCTAACTAAATCATATGTTCATATGTATTGAATATATTCACGTTCAGACTGCTTATTGTAGACCTTTGTGGGACATGACTATCAAGTTGCATCTACCGAATTTCGTCGTTGCAAATTCAAATGGAATAAATTTGTGATTTACATGTTGTTGTTGTTTTTGTTAAATGTTTGTTATTTGTTTTTGGGGGGTGTTTTTGTTGGTGGTGGTTTTTCAATATATGCACGTTTTTAATTTTGAATTCTCTTCACATATCTGAAGATATTTAGCTCAACATTTTGGTTACTTTTCAAGCTGTATTTGTCAACTCAGCCTACTTGAAAACTTGGCGGGGGTTATAACATGTCACAATTTTCCTACACCATGAGTATCACTGATACTCTTTTTCTGGTACATTCAAGGTCAATGTTATCATAGAAGGTCATTTTATTCATAATTTGTTTCATGACTTTTATTACCGGGGTATTTTCGAATACATGTTTTGCGCAATCACAGGGACCTTTCACGAATGAATTTTTTATACTAGATACATAAAAATAGATTATATTTATATGTACATTTCTAGTATCAAAAATTGAATTATAACAAGTCCCTGCGTAGTCTCGGATTGACTCGTACGTTAGTATATGGGATTTTTTGGTCACTGCTTCGCATTGACGATAGATATAGTCAGTTCTTTTGTCACTTAAGTTGACAGATTACTGTCAACACCAACTGAGTTCTTACTGGAAGGTCTACTTAGATATAAAGCGGCGTTATTTTGCAAAACTCTTGCCCAGTAACATGTATCCAAAAGGTAAAATTATTGGTTTACGACTTTAACGTCGTAACTACAGCTTGAATAAACCAAACTAACATCAATTCTGAACATGACAGAATTCTAAGTTCACTTCTGGTCTCAATGAAGATTTCCCGCAATGTTTTCCGTGTATAAAATCACTGCGACGTAAAATCCTGGGTTTGTACGGTAAAGGGTTAAAGTACAATCAAGCGCTAATAGAGATTAAGTATTAATTGAATATGAAACCAATTCAAAAAGGGTACTGAATTTGTTGATAGGGTATGTATGATTTACTGGAAATAATCAGCCATAACCTTGCCAGCACGTAGGAATATTGGACGGGAGTACGTAATTGTTCTCGAGCAGGTTTCGTGACTTTTTGTTCAGCTAGCGTCAGTAGAGATTGGTTAGAAAACTCAATTTGTAATTGGGTTGTATCACACTACGTGATTGTGCAGGATAGGTACTGGATTAGGTGAAGTGTATCGCTGATTGGTTTTTTTGTGGACTGGATTTTAAATATGAACTCGATATAGTTTTTAATGCTTTAAGTTGAGCATTTTTTACCGTGACTGATTCTAAGATTCCCATCGCTTTGTCACAAGTATATATGTCTTATATATATTGCTTTCTTGTTGACGGATCACGTCTGACAAGTACAGAATCGATAGACCAATCAGATCATTCATTTAGACCGGAGATGAACTTTGAACTCGATCATTGGCCGGTGTTTATGTGAAGCATTTTAATTGGTTTGGCGAATTAGACGTCGCAACCATGGTTTATTCAAGCTGTAGTTACGACGGTTAGGTCGCCAACCAACCATTGTACTTTTTGTGACATGTTACTTGACATGAATGCAAAATAACGCCATTTTAATTTTAATTGGAGCTCCCTGCAGGAGCTCAGTGGACGTGGTAGTTTAAATCTCCTCTGAACGTTTAACCCATTACCACACAATCCCGTCTTTTTACGCATCTCAAGAAATAGTCCAGGAAAACAATGTACAAAATGAAGAAATTGCTTGTTACAAGCAATTTCTTCATTTTCCACATTGCTTTCTACCCAAAATGATAAAGATACTTGCATTTCTATCGGCTTGAGATTGTTGTCTGCAGCTTCTCTGAATTTGGACCGGTCTACAAATGTTCGTGAGGGAATGGGTTTAATTATAGGCTCTTTTTTTTCGAACATGTGTCTGTTTGTGACTAACCTTTTGATGAAATCGTAGCCTTGCGCTTTGAATCTTAATTTTCTAAAACACTAAATACAGTTACGCTGATTCATATAGATCTCAACCAGGGTAGGCCCTTAATCCATTTCCATACGACACAATTCTAGGTTTGTCAAAATTCAAATAGTTTGCAGACATTAAATTTTAGTAAATGGAATTGAAAGCCCTTCTTTTTTTATAGAAAACATTGAAGACAATGAGTATATTCCTTGAAACAAATCGCCATGTTTGACAAGTTTAAAAGGGCGAAATTGTGTTGAAATAGGTAAAGTCCTTTTTTGTTTCGTATTTGGTCTATGCGACCAAATACAAAAAAGGAATACCTTAATACTGTGGTAAAGGCTGACAGCTTAAGTTTGGTTTTGGGTTTTTTTCATATTTTCTGTTTGTTTGATGGTCATTTTATTTGGATATTATTGTTTCAATAAACTGTAGGATAATTTGTTCTCCCACCAGAATTGTGCATTTCGATCCATTTCTATGTCTTATTTGGTTAGGTTCATAAAATTATTCCGGTGGCGAGTAAAAGTAGCTACTTTCGATGGACTAAAAGTATAGACCAAGATTAACATGTTTATCTGTGCATCAGCAAATTTTCAAACATGATGCCGATATAGAGCGTAGATTTTGTGATCAAATGGTCCCGAGTTCGTTTCTCGGAATTCGGTCATCGATCTTGGTACTTTCATTATCCCATGCATTCTTATGGGAGCAGAATTCGTTACGATTATTCCAAGTATCATTAATTTGTTTTCATTATTTAACTTTATTAAATAAAAGAAAAGGCTTTTTGTCGCAAACTCATATCGCCAAATACTTCTTAAACCAACAAAATTTTCATTAATGCAAATTACAAACAATTGTTGTTCAATAAGGCCAAACATCCCTGTAAACTTTTATAGATTTAAATGAGATGAATGAACCATTCCTCTTTCACTGTTTTATCATTTCACTTATTATTCAATGCTAGAACAAAAACACTAAATTTTTAGAGAATGTAAGAGGGAGAGAATATGGTTCTAACCCATTCCCCACTTAACGACTCTTTTAGACACCCCCAAGAAAAAAGCTTTGGAGAACATTGAGGGGAAAATGAAGAAATTGCTTGTTAAAAGCATTTCTTCATTATCCAGAAAGTTTTCGAATCGAAAGGTTAAAAAAAGAGAAAAAATCAAAGCCTTGATTTTGTCGTCTGTAACTCCTTTGAATTTGGACCAGTAAAATGTTTTGTAGTGAGGTAATCGGTTAATTCAAAGGGTGAAACGTAAAGTGGAAGTATGCTACATTAAACAAAAATCTTAACACATATACAAACGGAAAAAATAGGCTGGTGAAAATTGAAAGGCAGACAACAATTTCAACTTTTTTTTAATTTTTTTTGGATTTTTTACCTTTCTAGTTGCAGAAAACAATTTTAATTTGGCGAAATTAAACACAAAAATACCTGTAGGATAGAAAACATTGTAGACTTTGAAGAAATAGTTTATTAGAAGTAATTTCTCCATTATCCACTGTGTTTTCCAAAGCTTTTCACTTGTAGTGCATTAAAGAGCGGGATTGTGTGGGGATGTGTAAATACACTTATATTCTTTTATGGGGGAGAGGAAGTATGTCAGGTCTTGATTGCACTTTAAAATGTTTTCGTCAAAATGGCGTTCAATGGCATAATAAGACTCGAAAATTTTAAAGAGAGAAGTAGCAAGCGTTTTGTTCATATTTCCTCTCTCGAGAATAGACAGGCTTTTGTTATGACTGTTTGGAACTTTTTCTAATGACACGTGTTCTTCCTTTCGTGTCAGAATTGCCATTATATACAGTTTTCTCGGCAAATTCAAAAGGTTTTGAAAATGCAGTCATTATTGCACCGGGTCCTCAAAGGATCTGTCAAATTTGATAAATTAGCTTCCATATCAAGATTGAGCAATTGAATCACATATCTTGTCCTTTATTTTATGTTTTATACAGGGAACAATCCATTTATTGACGTTTTTAGCTAACCTATCCGGCTAGTCGCCGACCTGCGAAGTCGAAGGTGGCTTTAGACTTCTGTCTTTCCGGTCTATCAGATTACCGCACTTTATTGTAATCGAGATGGTATTTTGCGACAGTTTGGAATTGTAAGTTACATATGCAGCTTGAGCCAGTTCAGTTACGAAATAAGGATTTTGGTTTCTGAAGTTTCTCTCAAATCTCAGTTGTCCTGACGTTTTTTAACCAAATAATAACGATTTTTTTTAAAAAAAGGCTTTCGAAAACATTGTGGAAACTATGTTACAAGTAATTCCTTCTTATTCACAATGGTTTTACAAAACAGACAACGAAAATTTCATATATATATTCTATATACGTATATATTTCACTGATAATGAGTTACAGATCATGTTTGAGAGTCGTATTTGTGCATTGAAGTTTGGCAAACATGCAGATGTCAGATACTTGTCAGATTTTCAGAAAAAAAAAATTTCGTCCAGCAGGGGTATCTTTACAAAGAAAAGATTAGCATTTTTCAGACTGATCTTTTCTGCACTTTCCTATCGTATTCACAGATTTTTAAGAATCATGGATAAAAAAAAAATGCAAAAAGAGAGAATAAGTGCAAAGAAATGTACGAATTATAGCTCCGTTGTTTTGAAAGAAACAGTCTGGATATTTTTACCACTTTTAATGTCCTCTGTTTAAGTAGTTAAAATGGCATGTTTGTTGACTTTGACAAACATTATAATTGATATATATATTCTTCCACTTGTGAAGAGCATATTGATTAGAACATATGATACATCAAACAAGCAAACATACAAACACCAACAACAAGCAAAGAAGCAAAACTAAAAAATAAACTGAGAAATAGACATCTATATACATCTATATGCAAAAATGTATAAAATGAATACAGTCACTTCCAATGAGTGATATATGTCTATGTGTGTCCAAAATGTAATATCACTTGTGTAATATCAAATATATTAAACGGGTTTATATGACTCCCGGATCGTAGACCATATTATAACTTTCTTTACATAAAATAAACTTTTGAACAAAATGAAAAAAAAAAAGTTATAATGCGTTTCGTTATTGAGTATCAAGTACTTAGAGGCGTGTGCAACTTATTTTGAAGCACTTGCTTGATATATATAATGGGGTATCCCCCCAAAAAAATTGAACAGTTTTTAACGTCTGCATGTTAAAATATTCAAACAGAGTTCTTACATGCACTGATTTATAAAACATCAACTTCCAATGTTTTATAGAAATATTATTTTTCCAAAGAAGCTGTAACTTCAGTTCTGTCTGCACTACCTACATTTTCTGTTTCAATAAACTTAGATATTCGCACAGTTAACCGTTCATTGACGCAGTATTATTTATAGAATAATTATCAGAAAACACTACACAGTGATTCTTTATATACTGTCTGATAAGCCCCATGGTTGTGATATTTCAAGTGATTTTTCCGTCTGTTTAATGGTTCCAATGTATGGAATGGCGTCCGATAAAACTTTTTGCTGTCAATGTTTTTCTTTTGTTTCACCCTTTCCAGTGTGAATTCAATTTGACCCAAAATAAATGCAATATCACATTTTATCGTAGGCTAAATGTTATACCAGTATGCGACTGTTCCATAAAAGTACTAACAGACAAAATGAAATCTTGAAGAACAAAATGTAAAAAAAGAATAAATGAATTCATTTATCAACAAAACGCATATTACGTGCTCGTGTCTCAGTAATTTCAAGTTCTTCCTCCACCTATGAGACTGCTTTTCTGTTTTCTGTGTAAACAAAATATAGAGTACATGGATTGTAAAAATATTGTTGACAAATTTGAATTATTTAACTCGAAGTGTGTAAGCTGTGTAACAAACCATATCGTTTAATCATCAATGCTCTTCACTTTTTGTATTCGTTTTAGTACTGTTACTGTGACATCACTTTGAAAAGTGAAACCATTTATAGATAGACTATGATTGGAATAACCTGACGTCACGTGTTTCATCATGCGTGGAATGCTCGTGATTACTTATAACACGAGCTTCGAGGAAGTGAACAGTGATGAAGATTTTGACAAAATCGAAGTTTTATCATCAACCATTGAAAACTCGGACGAGTTCTTTCTCGCCCCAATCTCGAACTTGACCGATGACGAGTACGAAGAACTAGAGCGCAAAGAGCGCGAGAGAAAGCGTATTGCACGTGTTGTGGCAGTGGTGTCTGGGATATTATTCCTAGTCAGTGTTGCCTTGGTGACCGTATCTCTTTACCTGTCAAAGGATATAGATGAGCTGGGTAGGTTTCATAATTTACCAAGTAATTGACCAAGTATTTCTTGTCGTTGAAAACGTCTTGTACCCATTCCCACCCAACCCTGTTTAGGAAGCCCCTCAAGAAACAAAAGGCTATGGGAAAAAGTTTGGATAATGAAGAAATTGCTTTTGACAAGCAATTTCTTCATTGTCAACAATGTTTTCTATCCATGAGCAAAAGGGTTTATTTTCTTCTTTATTTTTTTCTTTTTGTGTGTGTGTGTGTGTGTTTGTGGGGATTTGTTGTTGTTGTTGCTTTTATTTGGATTTTTTTTTTTGGGGGGGGGAGGGTAAATTCCACTGACTAAAGATCGTCGTCTGCCGTACATTTTTGTTTGTTTGTTTATGTTGTTTTTTTGTTTTGTTTTATACATTCTTTAGTAACAATATGATAGGCTAACCAATCATTGTCAATGTCTTGTTAACAATTTAAGCTTCTTCGCTTGCCGTAAAATGGGTAAAATGTATAAGAAATAGCGTCGGTGTCGCCTGTAATTAGGAGAGTTACGAGGATTATTGATGGTAGTCCATTTACCAGTCGACAAAACTTAAACTGATCCAATTTCAAAGAAGTTGCAGACGACTCTTCAAAGTGTCTTTAAACATTGAATATTTCAGATATGTTTCAATTGTAATAGAGAGTATTGTGGCAAAAGGAGAAAGCGCTTGTTTCAAACAATTTATTCTTTTTTCCGAGAAAGTTTTCGAAGCAAACAAATCATCGAGAAAAACAAAAACCATTTCACAGAATGTCTGGCGGCTGTTCAATCAATTAGTCAAGACAATGTTGCTATTGTTCTTTATTGAATACTCTTGTCATGTCACACATTATTTTTGACAAATAGAAATTGTTTAACGTAAATTGGTCTAGAATGAAGGAACTTTGGTTGTTTTTTGGTGTGTGTGTTTCCGCTATAACGTACCATATTCTCATCGTACTGGGAATAACGCTCTATTGTGCAATGTAAAAAGGTACATTTATGAGTACATAGTGAACATTTGCGAATAATTAAAATTGGTAGTTTCGTCTATAAAAACAGACGTTCTGATTGCTCGAAAAAAAAATACTCATAACATCATGAATAAAATTTTGAGCACGCAGCGATTTTGTATGCTTCTCCACAAAACAGTCCCATACAAAAAGGTATCAAAATTTGTAAAGATTCTGTTTTATTTTTTTTTTTTTTTTTTTTTGCTCGATGCTATTATATTATAAGAAATGAAGAGAATATTTTTGTTTTTATGAAGGTATGAACCGAAAAACCTAATCACACAATGTATGAATCCGCTTTGCGTATTCATAAAGTGTGATTAGGTTTTTGGTTCATACCTCCATGAAAACATAAGATATTCTCTGCATTTCTTAAGTAAATTGCGAATATTTAATGAGTGGCCATGAAATACCTAATTAATAAAACGAGTCATCTACAAACAATATCTTTTATAAATCGAGGCTTTGTCGAGCTTTTATCTGTTTAAGATGACGAAATCTTTGCGATAAATCGATAATACTCTTATAATTTATCGATCTATTGCATTTTGTCAAGTTGACATTATAAAGGCTTTGTGGTAGGCTTCAGCCCATTTGATTAGTCACACAATGACGCTTCTTGACGCTTCTGGGAAATATTGTGTAAAATCAAGAAATTGCTTGCAACAAGCAATTTATTTATTTTTCCACAATGTTTTCTAAATTTTATCAGCTTTAAGTTGTAATCTACAACACCTTTTACTTTGGACGAGTCCAATACTTTGTCGTTTGGAAATGAGTTAAGAATAGTTTAAATTTACCCTCGTACCATCAACATTTTCAACAACTCTATTTCACTCCCACGCCCAAGGTCAAAATTAAGTCGAGCAAACTTTTTTCCTCCTTGTTTTGGTTGATTTTGATCACTAGTATTACAATTTCAATGAATATAAAGCGATGCAGAAATAGCAGAATATAGCAAAATATGGACGTCAGACCTTTCAATGTATTTTGGTTATGTACCATTCTACTTTGAATCGATGGTTATTTCAATTGCGGATAGAATCACATAACAATTTACCTTCTGCTCCTGGATCTTTCCTTCATGTTTTATCAAGTATAAGCCGATGTTATATACATAAATTTGCTATTTTTATTGAAATATTTACGCCTGAATTTCAAGACACGGGATACTGTTTTTTTTTTTTTTTTTTTTTTTTTTTTTCTTCTTCTTCTTCGTTAACTATTGTTGGTAGAAAATTGCTTAAGCGTTATCCGACCGTATTTCCTTCCGATTTCCCTCCGAGTCTGTCCGTATTAAAACTATTTATTGGACAGGTTCGACATCACCGGTCAATGTCATATTCTAAAAGTGTTTTAGTACCTTTTAAAAGTTTTGTTCTGAGTGTTAGTTCAAGGTCAAAGGTGAAGGTCAAATATTATGATTTTTCAGGGTATAACTCAAATGTTTATCGTTGAATCTCAAAGAAATTCAACACAGTTATTCTATGTTTTGGTACTAGAAACAGATATTGGATAGTTAAGAGTTTCGTGTAAAGTTCGCATATTAAACACGAGCTTATCCGGAGCATAACTCATGAAATTATCGTTGAAATACAATTAAATGATGGTAACGTATATATTTTGAGGCCCTTTCGGTTGATAAAAATTAGGTAAAGTCTGTTGACACATTTTTATATGGATTTAAAAACCCCAAATTTTATCATTTCTAATCTACATTCTAAGTTCTAATATTATAATTAATTCATACAAGCTTCGATCTTGGCTCCCTCGATCTAACTATGCTCAATTAATCTAGAGTATACCTTTAAATTATCTCGACAACTCTCGACTTTCTACTTCCTTGTGGGGGGCCAGCTTATATACTGAATGATTACCTATCAAAGAACGACCCTCCTACAGTGGGCGATTTATTGCGCAGCCTTACTCTTTTACATCCGATCCTACCTAAAAGATAATTTAAGTCACACTTAGATTCACTTATATTGATCGAAATTCTAGTGATACAGAATAATGCTCACCTATGGTCATTCGAAACTATTTCACAAACTAGAAAGCATTAGGACTAGTCCATTTTGTAACAAGATAATATGTAAATACGTACAAGAAGCCCTAGATATTAGTATACGTTTAGCTTTGCTTGAAGATTTCTTCTTATATCCCCGGATATCAAACTGTTTCTTTCTATTTACAGTAGTTATAATGATTTAAACATTTTTTGGAAATATTTTAGCAAAACACGCGAGGTAAGCTTTTGTGATCTGTCATTGTCCGTCCCCGTCCGTCTGTCCGTCCATCCACAATTTATTTATAATCTTCTCCTCCTAAACAAGTTAGCTGATCAAGCTGAAACGTTGAAGGAAAATTGACTGGGTGCAGTTCTTCAAAAATTGTTGAAAGAATTTAATTCCATGAAAAACTCAGGTTGCCATGGCATTTGAAAGAGGAAAAATGTAGCCAATCTTTTAAAATCATTTTTTTTACAGGAACCGCATGGCCAAGGGTATTTATATTTTATTACATACCACATAACCAAGTTTGCTAAGATAATACCCTCTGGGTCTAAAATGCCCCTGCCCCAGACTTCCAAATTTGGAAAAATGCTTAATTAGAACAAGTTCTAAACACTTATTCTCCGAAACTATGAGGCCTTTGACATTCATATTTGGTATGTAGCACTACTAGACGGTTTTGTAGTATTTCGTGATCCATGTTGCCCCTGGGGTCAAAAACGGCCCTGTTAGGGGTCCAAAATAGGCAAAAATACACAGTGTTTTAAAAAAGAAATGTTCTTCTTCACTACAAGGCCGAGGGTATTTATATTTGGAATGTATCATAAGGCTGATTGTTATCTATTTTGATGAAATTATGCCTGTAGGGTTAAAGAAATGGCCTTCCATAGGTGTCAACGCTCAAATAGACGATATTGAAAACTCTTTCTCTCATTGGTTTATAGCATAACCAGATGGTTCTCTACCATGTTTTCTAAAATAATAGCCCTTGGATGAAATATGACCATGCCCGAAAGTTATGGAAAATATAAGGTGTTAGACATCCATATTTAGTATGTAGCATTGCTAGGTGGTGTTTTACTATGTTCCTTATAAATATTGCCCTATGGCCCAAATCAGATCTATATCATTGGTCCAATATTGGGAAAGCAACTCAATTTGAGCAAGCGAGATTTCTTTTCTGCTTAACTGTAAGAATTAGAGCAATTACATTTGCAATTACTTTTATTGGAATTATGCCCAAAAGGTCTAAAATAGGGTGCAAATTGTGGATAAAAACTCTAAATTAGAGCAAGTTCAAAAGTCTTATCTCTCTAAATCATTAGTCATGGGACATTAATACCTGTATTTGTTATGTAAAATAACCAGATAGTTTTGTACTTACTTTCTAAAAGTTTTGCCCATGGGGGTCAAAAAGAGTTTCAAGTCTTACTGTTGGAATAACTTGGATCCAATTGCATTTTATACAAAAAATACTTTAACTAGCAAATGACTTAGGTGAGCTAAAAAAGCATTTTAACTAGCAGGTGATTTAGGTGAGAGATTGAGGGCCATATTTGTCCTCTTGTTTCAAGTGTTCTCAGCTGAACGAAATAACTTGATCTCTTGAAAAATTGATAATAAAACAGAATATCCATCTACTTCTCTAGTTATATCGCATCTAAATGAATGACAAGGTGTCTGATATCTAAAGTAAAGTTGATAATAGTTGGGTTTATATTTTGTTTATATCTTAGAAAACCATAGAAAAGTGTAATTAATTCTGCTTCTGGGTATTACAAATTTCACATAGATGGAATTCCTGATTTTTGGCTACGGCAAGCAAGTACCTTTATTTCTTTCCAATAGAAGTGGGATTGGAATTTCAGCACACCCCAAAAGATTCTCACATATATACCTTGGGTCCTCAAACGAGCTTGCTGTCTTTCACGATCCCGAGATGTCATACACGTGTGTTAGGCTAACGTTGTTGATAAAGAGTAAAATTCAATGAAGATTTTTTTTCTCTTTTCAAGTATGAGTGAAAAAGGGGTGGGATTCAACGTCACGGGACCCATTTTCCCTTATTGTGTAAACACAGAAATTTATTTATTTATTTGTCTTTTAATTATGAATGCCAATTTGGAATGATGTCTTGTTGTGGTATTTTTGTTGTGTATTTTTGATATATATCTCGTGCTAAATCCCGACTCACTGAAACTAGTTCTGTTCGGCATTTTGTCAGTAGACAACGGAATGTCTTTAATGCAGCTTTATTCCAAATGATCGACAAAACTTAAACTGATCCAATTTCAAAGAAGTTGCAGACGACTCTTCAAAGTGTCTTTAAACATTGAATATTTCAGATATGTTTCAATTGTAATAGAGAGTATTGTGGCAAAAGGAGAAAGCGCTTGTTTCAAACAATTTATTCTTTTTTCCGAGAAAGTTTTCGAAGCAAACAAATCATCGAGAAAAACAAAAACCATTTCACAGAATGTCTGGCGGCTGTTCAATCAATTAGTCAAGACAATGTTGCTATTGTTCTTTATTGAATACTCTTGTCATGTCATACATTATTTTTGACAAATAGAAATTGTTTAACGTAAATTGGTCTAGAATGAAGGAACTTTGGTTGTTTTTTGGTGTGTGTGTTTCCGCTATAACGTACCATATTCTCATCGTACTGGGAATAACGCTCTATTGTGCAATGTAAAAAGGTACATTTATGAGTACATAGTGAACATTTGCGAATAATTAAAATTGGTAGTTTCGTCTATAAAAACAGACGTTCTGATTGCTCGAAAAAAAAATACTCATAACATCATGAATAAAATTTTGAGCACGCAGCGATTTTGTATGCTTCTCCACAAAACAGTCCCATACAAAAAGGTATCAAAATTTGTAAAGATTCTGTTTTATTTTTTTTTTTTTTTTTTTTGCTCGATGCTATTATATTATAAGAAATGAAGAGAATATTTTTGTTTTTATGAAGGTATGAACCGAAAAACCTAATCACACAATGTATGAATCCGCTTTGCGTATTCATAAAGTGTGATTAGGTTTTTGGTTCATACCTCCATGAAAACATAAGATATTCTCTGCATTTCTTAAGTAAATTGCGAATATTTAATGAGTGGCCATGAAATACCTAATTAATAAAACGAGTCATCTACAAACAATATCTTTTATAAATCGAGGCTTTGTCGAGCTTTTATCTGTTTAAGATGACGAAATCTTTGCGATAAATCGATAATACTCTTATAATTTATCGATCTATTGCATTTTGTCAAGTTGACATTATAAAGGCTTTGTGGTAGGCTTCAGCCCATTTGATTAGTCACACAATGACGCTTCTTGACGCTTCTGGGAAATATTGTGTAAAATCAAGAAATTGCTTGCAACAAGCAATTTATTTATTTTTCCACAATGTTTTCTAAATTTTATCAGCTTTAAGTTGTAATCTACAACACCTTTTACTTTGGACGAGTCCAATACTTTGTCGTTTGGAAATGAGTTAAGAATAGTTTAAATTTACCCTCGTACCATCAACATTTTCAACAACTCTATTTCACTCCCACGCCCAAGGTCAAAATTAAGTCGAGCAAACTTTTTTCCTCCTTGTTTTGGTTGATTTTGATCACTAGTATTACAATTTCAATGAATATAAAGCGATGCAGAAATAGCAGAATATAGCAAAATATGGACGTCAGACCTTTCAATGTATTTTGGTTATGTACCATTCTACTTTGAATCGATGGTTATTTCAATTGCGGATAGAATCACATAACAATTTACCTTCTGCTCCTGGATCTTTCCTTCATGTTTTATCAAGTATAAGCCGATGTTATATACATAAATTTGCTATTTTTATTGAAATATTTACGCCTGAATTTCAAGACACGGGATACTGTTTTTTTTTTTTTTTTTTTTTTTTTTTTTTTTCTTCTTCTTCTTCGTTAACTATTGTTGGTAGAAAATTGCTTAAGCGTTATCCGACCGTATTTCCTTCCGATTTCCCTCCGAGTCTGTCCGTATTAAAACTATTTATTGGACAGGTTCGACATCACCGGTCAATGTCATATTCTAAAAGTGTTTTAGTACCTTTTAAAAGTTTTGTTCTGAGTGTTAGTTCAAGGTCAAAGGTGAAGGTCAAATATTATGATTTTTCAGGGTATAACTCAAATGTTTATCGTTGAATCTCAAAGAAATTCAACACAGTTATTCTATGTTTTGGTACTAGAAACAGATATTGGATAGTTAAGAGTTTCGTGTAAAGTTCGCATATTAAACACGAGCTTATCCGGAGCATAACTCATGAAATTATCGTTGAAATACAATTAAATGATGGTAACGTATATATTTTGAGGCCCTTTCGGTTGATAAAAATTAGGTAAAGTCTGTTGACACATTTTTATATGGATTTAAAAACCCCAAATTTTATCATTTCTAATCTACATTCTAAGTTCTAATATTATAATTAATTCATACAAGCTTCGATCTTGGCTCCCTCGATCTAACTATGCTCAATTAATCTAGAGTATACCTTTAAATTATCTCGACAACTCTCGACTTTCTACTTCCTTGTGGGGGGCCAGCTTATATACTGAATGATTACCTATCAAAGAACGACCCTCCTACAGTGGGCGATTTATTGCGCAGCCTTACTCTTTTACATCCGATCCTACCTAAAAGATAATTTAAGTCACACTTAGATTCACTTATATTGATCGAAATTCTAGTGATACAGAATAATGCTCACCTATGGTCATTCGAAACTATTTCACAAACTAGAAAGCATTAGGACTAGTCCATTTTGTAACAAGATAATATGTAAATACGTACAAGAAGCCCTAGATATTAGTATACGTTTAGCTTTGCTTGAAGATTTCTTCTTATATCCCCGGATATCAAACTGTTTCTTTCTATTTACAGTAGTTATAATGATTTAAACATTTTTTGGAAATATTTTAGCAAAACACGCGAGGTAAGCTTTTGTGATCTGTCATTGTCCGTCCCCGTCCGTCTGTCCGTCCATCCACAATTTATTTATAATCTTCTCCTCCTAAACAAGTTAGCTGATCAAGCTGAAACGTTGAAGGAAAATTGACTGGGTGCAGTTCTTCAAAAATTGTTGAAAGAATTTAATTCCATGAAAAACTCAGGTTGCCATGGCATTTGAAAGAGGAAAAATGTAGCCAATCTTTTAAAATCATTTTTTTTACAGGAACCGCATGGCCAAGGGTATTTATATTTTATTACATACCACATAACCAAGTTTGCTAAGATAATACCCTCTGGGTCTAAAATGCCCCTGCCCCAGACTTCCAAATTTGGAAAAATGCTTAATTAGAACAAGTTCTAAACACTTATTCTCCGAAACTATGAGGCCTTTGACATTCATATTTGGTATGTAGCACTACTAGACGGTTTTGTAGTATTTCGTGATCCATGTTGCCCCTGGGGTCAAAAACGGCCCTGTTAGGGGTCCAAAATAGGCAAAAATACACAGTGTTTTAAAAAAGAAATGTTCTTCTTCACTACAAGGCCGAGGGTATTTATATTTGGAATGTATCATAAGGCTGATTGTTATCTATTTTGATGAAATTATGCCTGTAGGGTTAAAGAAATGGCCTTCCATAGGTGTCAACGCTCAAATAGACGATATTGAAAACTCTTTCTCTCATTGGTTTATAGCATAACCAGATGGTTCTCTACCATGTTTTCTAAAATAATAGCCCTTGGATGAAATATGACCATGCCCGAAAGTTATGGAAAATATAAGGTGTTAGACATCCATATTTAGTATGTAGCATTGCTAGGTGGTGTTTTACTATGTTCCTTATAAATATTGCCCTATGGCCCAAATCAGATCTATATCATTGGTCCAATATTGGGAAAGCAACTCAATTTGAGCAAGCGAGATTTCTTTTCTGCTTAACTGTAAGAATTAGAGCAATTACATTTGCAATTACTTTTATTGGAATTATGCCCAAAAGGTCTAAAATAGGGTGCAAATTGTGGATAAAAACTCTAAATTAGAGCAAGTTCAAAAGTCTTATCTCTCTAAATCATTAGTCATGGGACATTAATACCTGTATTTGTTATGTAAAATAACCAGATAGTTTTGTACTTACTTTCTAAAAGTTTTGCCCATGGGGGTCAAAAAGAGTTTCAAGTCTTACTGTTGGAATAACTTGGATCCAATTGCATTTTATACAAAAAATACTTTAACTAGCAAATGACTTAGGTGAGCTAAAAAAGCATTTTAACTAGCAGGTGATTTAGGTGAGAGATTGAGGGCCATATTTGTCCTCTTGTTTCAAGTGTTCTCAGCTGAACGAAATAACTTGATCTCTTGAAAAATTGATAATAAAACAGAATATCCATCTACTTCTCTAGTTATATCGCATCTAAATGAATGACAAGGTGTCTGATATCTAAAGTAAAGTTGATAATAGTTGGGTTTATATTTTGTTTATATCTTAGAAAACCATAGAAAAGTGTAATTAATTCTGCTTCTGGGTATTACAAATTTCACATAGATGGAATTCCTGATTTTTGGCTACGGCAAGCAAGTACCTTTATTTCTTTCCAATAGAAGTGGGATTGGAATTTCAGCACACCCCAAAAGATTCTCACATATATACCTTGGGTCCTCAAACGAGCTTGCTGTCTTTCACGATCCCGAGATGTCATACACGTGTGTTAGGCTAACGTTGTTGATAAAGAGTAAAATTCAATGAAGATTTTTTTTCTCTTTTCAAGTATGAGTGAAAAAGGGGTGGGATTCAACGTCACGGGACCCATTTTCCCTTATTGTGTAAACACAGAAATTTATTTATTTATTTGTCTTTTAATTATGAATGCCAATTTGGAATGATGTCTTGTTGTGGTATTTTTGTTGTGTATTTTTGATATATATCTCGTGCTAAATCCCGACTCACTGAAACTAGTTCTGTTCGGCATTTTGTCAGTAGACAACGGAATGTCTTTAATGCAGCTTTATTCCAAATGATCGCATTATGATTCGTTTGTCTCTCTATTAAGCGAATGATAATGAGCATGCTTAATTGAGATGAGCAGATTGTTGTTTTAAATGAACGTTTAGGTTGTATTGTTAACGATACGAAGCTATGGTTAATCTCACAGACTCCGCGATTCAACCCCTTTACTGGTTTATTTGTTTTATTCAAAATTCTAGACTTTTTCAATAGGAAAGGGGTAGCAGACGAAATTATAAAGTAAGTACAATTCAAAAAGTAACCATCCTATAAGATATGAAATATTGTGGGAAAAGAAGAAATTGTTTGTTACGAGCAATTTCTTCTTTTCCCACAATGTTTTCTGGTGGATAATATCACATGAACGTAAAAAATAGGGATTGTACGGGAAAGTGTTGAATGAAATTCTGTTCATATACACAATCAAAAAATCTACTTGGAAATATCTATTGTATTAGGAAAGTATCCGCCAAGTGTGAAAAAGCTTATCGAGCATGGAACCAGTGAATAGAAAATCAAATTAAATCACAGAAGCTTTCGCTACCAGATAGTTCACGCGGAGTGATTTACAGAATATCGATAGTTCCACCTAGTTATACATATCTCTCTGCGTATAATGTCAATTGAGTCTATTATCGAAGATTCTATAAGCACAAATCGTCCGAGAGCTGGGACCCTTTTTCAAATTAATACAGAATTAATTTCTCCTTATTGTCGATATCGATTATTGTCTGCTGGTTCAATTAAACTAAAACTTGGTTAACTCTTTCCCGTTTTCAAGATTTTAGACCAGTCCAAATTCAAAGGATTTGCAGACGAAAATTTAATTTGGATTTAATTTGAAAAATAACCATTCAGTAGGGTAGAAAATAATGAGGAAAAAGAAGAAATTGCTTGTTACAAGCAATTTCTTCTTTTTCTACAATATTTTCTCAAATATAAATGTACAGGGACGTAAAAACCACGGAATGGACAGGAAAGGGTTAAATTATATAACGATAATGTGTCAAATGACGAAGATCGAATTGCATCTAAACCGACATAATTTAGGTTAAACAATAACAGCTTATAAAAAGAGGGCACTTTAGAAGTGACCGATAGACGCTGATTGTTTATGACAACACCGTCGCTTGTGCTGTGATTTCAGGGTTTCTGTTTGTAACCAAGTGACATTATATAATCCGACGGCGATAATATTGTCACCTAGCAAAGATCGACTCAAATCTGTGCAGACATAAAGCAGGTTAAAAGTGAAAAATTTATTACTCATATACCGAGAATGATTCATAAGTAACCAATTGACGCTATTAGGTTATATCAACACAGTTACCAGTGTTATGATTGTAAAGGTTTTTGTTTGTAAACAAGAGACTTTTTATTACCGTTGAAGTATACTGCTGGAATTGGCACACACATGCTCATATTAGGAGAATACGCCTTTTAAGCAACCTAAATTATCCTTCTTAACCAAAAAGAAAAGCAATGTGTAGGGCCGCACCCTACGGATGCTAACAAAATTGAACTTTTTTAAATTCAAAAGTTTTTAGAAGAATTGATGTTTTTATATCTCTAATTTAACTAGTGCTACAGGGCTCATATTTCACACTTGCACTCACCAGGACATGGGCTTTCATTTAAAACAAGGACCTTGACCTTGTGACCTTGTGACCTTGGCCTTTAACGCTTTATGAAAACTTTAATCCAAAACTTTAACTTTTCCTTTTTTGGTAAGATTTTAATCAAGGGGTGCTTATATTATACACGTGCACTCATCAAGACAAGGGTTTTCATTTGAAACAATTATTTTGACCATGTGGCTTTCCGACCTTGACCTTTAACCCGTTATAATGACTTAAACCAAAAACTGTAACTTATCCTATTTTGATACGCTCTGAAACCTAGGGTGCTAATATCTTACACCTACACTCATGAAGACATAGGCTTTTATTTGAGAAAATTATTTTGACCCTGTGCAATTGTTACCTTAACCTTTAATCGTTTCATTAAAAAAATGTGACTAAAACAGTTAACTTTTCCTATCAGCCTCCAACCTAGTGGGCTCAAATTTCACACATTCACTCATCAGGAAATATGCTTTCATTTTAGACAATAGCCTTGTGACCTCCACTTTCTAACGCGTTATAAAGCCGCCGACACAGCGCAGTCGGTAACGCGTCAGACTCCTAGTCTTCAATCATCGGCGGCGGCACATATGCTTTCCGACATTTGTCTCTCACCAATGGGTGGATAATCGTTAACCTAAGTGGGATAGTAGCTGGAGGCTAGGAAAGGGTGTAGTGGTAGTACTGGTGTGAGAAATACCAGGAATCCATTGTTCGGTGCTCCAGCCGCCCCGATATGACTGAAGTACTGTTAAAAGTGGCGTTAAGCACCATTCAATCAATTAACCATTTATAAAAAAAAGTTTACCCAGAAACTTTAACTTTTTCTATATTGGTCAGTTTTTATCCTATGGTTATCATACATGACACATGCACTCACCGAGAGATTTGCTTACATTTGAGATGATGGCCTTAATTCCGTGACCTTTGCCTCTAACATGTTATAAAAAAAAATAACTAAATACTTTAACTTTTCCTATCTTGATCATTTTTCATAGGAAGGTACTATATTCTTTAGGTATAGGTATAGACTTTCATCTGAGACAAATCCCTTGGCCATGTGACCTAAACCTTTATCCCCTTTAAAAAAACTTTAACCCGAAACATGGGATGACCTTGACTCTCTGAACATGTGCCCTAAACATTAAACGCTGTTTCAAATAGCATCGGAAAGGGCGAACTATATTCTCTGCAGACAAGACCTGTTTATTTTTCAGTATGGACTTATTCTAGACGCAAAATGACGTGTCCTTGCACTCCCTTATACAGTGTTGTATTTCACATTGGCCGATTACATGGCGGACAATTTTTTGTCGGGTTTTGTCGGATTTATTCTTTTATTAGAAACATTAGATACATATCCTTTCCTACATTCGTCTCTAACCAATGAGTGGATAATCGTAAACATAAGTGGGATAGCAGCTGGAGCTTGGAAAGGATGTAAGGGTAGTACTAATAAGAGATATGCCTGGAATCCAATTTTAGGTGCTCGAGCCAACGTGATATGACTCAAACATTGTTAAGGCGGCGTTAAACCCCATCCAATCAATCAATTAACATCTGTAGATTTGTATAAGAAATAATAAATAGTAAGTCTGTAATGTCTTAAATTATGAACACGCTCACTAGTTGTTTTGTTTTGTTTATGAGGTATAGATTCGCTCAAAAGAAGAAATGGTATCGACATTCCTTTATTGTTTTCTGATTCCTTGACAAACTTGAAGGTTGCATTAAATCCTCAAGAATTACTTTACAGTGGTTTTCATGTTACAGCACGAGATATCATATTACAGAGAGTGTGTGTGTGTATCTACTCAATGCCATGTAAAGGAGAGTGTGTATCTACACAATAGTATGTTACAATTAGAGAGTGTATCTGCAAGATGCCATTTTACAGCGAGAGAATATATTTGCCTCAATAGTATCACTTAATTTTTTTGATGAATACCCTTTCGAGACAGAACAATTGTGTCGTGCAGAAAATAAACTTTCCACTGTAAAGTTATTCATTGTGCATAGATAACAAGGTTAAGATATGCGTCTCTAGTTGTAAATTGTTGTATAAAATCTTGTCATACTGACTAAAAAAGCTTGAAACAGATGCTAAACGAGTTTCTTTCTGTCTTATCACCGGTGTTATTCAAAAAGCCCATAACTACAGCTTTAATAAAGCTGTAGTTATGAGGTTTTAGATGGACACCGACGTAACCTTTTTGGGGATGCGTTAAAATCACTTTAAATTGTCAGTGGTGATACATCAATATATTGGGTTTCATTCTTCAGACTGATACAACAGTTTAATAAATCTAATTTCCAAACAGTTCCTTGGCAATCTATCTAGATCCAGTACAGTCTATCAAACAAGCGCATCCGGAAATATTTTATCAGCTGTAATAACCTTGAACATGCCCTTGGGAGTGAAACATTCCACACATAAAAAGACTACAAACTCCGATTTCTTTTTTTATCGACACGCTATGAAAAAAATAAATTCTGAAGAAAACACACACAATTTTTACCCTTTCCTGTTGTTGTTTGGGGGGGGGGGTGTTTGTTTTCGTTTTATTTTTATTTTTGTTTGGTTGTTTTGTTGTTAGACCTGTCCAAATTAAAAGTCGGTTTCATTTGAAAATTTATCATTCTTAAGGATAGAAAAAATGTGGAAAAGAATAAATTCCTTGATACAGGCAATTTCTTCTATTTCCACAATGTTTTCTCGACTATAAACCTTATAGACCAGGAATTGAAAGGTTAAGACAAGTAAATAATTATGAAATAACGTGACTATCAATTTTGGTCGGCTTTCAAGTGTCTTGTTCCATCAGTTAAGGGATGAAAATGATATTTTTGTGTTTCAATCTGGTAAAAAATAGCTAACAACGCTGTATGAAGACGCGAGAAATATCATAGCTTTATGGTTTCTTACCTAATTGCAAAGATAAAGAAGGAAGAAAAAGTTATCAAAAGTTATTTGGTACTTATAAGTATATAATCTAATTTATAGTGTCGTCTATCAAAAAGAAGCGTTCTGATTGGCCGAAAAAATTATACTACCTCCATGAACAAAATTTTGAGCACTCGGCTTTTTTTGTATGCTTCCACGCAAAAATAGTTCCATGAAAATGTATTAGCATTTGTGAAATAGTTTGTTGTTGTTTCGCTTGATATCATTAAGTCCTAAGAAATGAATAGAATATTTTTGTTGTCGTTGTTGTTGTTTTCATGGAGGAATGAAACGAACCTTCATGAAAACAAACATATTTCTATTCATCTATTATGGGACGATTTCAAATAAACAAAAATTTATTTGGTTTTAGACATATTCTCACTTTGTACGCATGTCAGCTTATAGTTCCGTCAATCAGAACACACGCGTATCTATATACAAACATAAAATTGAAGATATATTAACATGCCGTAACATACTGCCGTATAAATAGTTTATTTGCGGCTCCAAATACTTAAGTGGTAAGTTTTGTTGTTGTTGTTTTTATTTAGGTATGAATCCAAAAACCCGAAGTCGAGAAGGTCAATAAAACAAACATATTGTCTTCATTTTTTACGATTTAAATGCAGACATAACAATTATACTCCCTCCAGTTCAATTCATGGGCATACATTAATTGCCAAATTTGGTGTATAATACAAAATGTTTATCCCGTTAGAGAAGTGATATTTTAATTTTACGTCGCGACGGGAATCTAATACAAGGTTTTGTAATACTACAGCATTACAATATTCAATTTATCATAAAATCACTGATTTCATTTCAAAAATGTTAAAAAAGGGCTAACGAAAACTGTCTAAAATCAACCTAAAAAACACACACACACACACAAATTACATATTTTTCGGGTTGAAAAATGACGTCCTCTTTTTATAACATGTACCTATATCAGTTCATGTCCGATTCGGGGGTTTCTTGTCGGGCGGGAATTTATCAAAGCGTAATGAATGTTTTTATAGGGAAATTTGGGTAGGTATATAATAAATAACCTTAAATATTTCAAGTTATACGACATTAGAACTATTAGGATCGTCCGTTGAAAAATAGAATGGTGGATTCTTTCGGCACTTTCGTGTTTGTTGCGGTTAGTTATCTTATTGTGGTCTTTCCAGTGATTATCAAAGGCAGAGTAAAACAATTAATTTCGTTAATCTGATGGCCCAAATCGGAGTGGTGTTTTATCAATAAAAACGGTAACTTGTCTTCCATATTTGCACAAGATGGGTTATTAATACATTAAGTAACGATGTTTATTGGTCTGCATTAGGAAAATTGAATAGAATAATGAAATATGTCCAATGATTATAAAAGTAAAGGCGAATAAAGATTATGACCCTCCCCTGCGTTACGTAACAAAATATTGTTTATTGTATGGTCTTCTGATAGGGAATAAGGATCGCAGTTTTCATTAAAATATCTGCAATGGTTTCACTGATATCTATGGAAAGGCAGTTTTATCTAAATGCCCCCTTTTCATGTTAAGACCATTTATCAAAAGTCCGGGTTTTTTTTTTTTTTTTTTTTTTTTTTTTTGTTTGTTTGTTTTTAAGGTCGGTGTTTATTTTGTTGTTGTTGTTTCTGTGTATGTTTTTTGTTTTCTTTTTTTTTTTTTTTTGAGGGGGGGGGGGGGGCAAACGAAGCTTATATAGTTCTAAATGTGACCGTCTTTTCAAAGAATTTGACCCGAAAGACCGAAAAAATGGAAGTCTGGTGGAAAGACGGACAGACGAACAAACGAGCAGCTCAAAAAATGTATCGTCCGGAAAAAAGGATGAATGTGTTCGACACTGACTGCTAGAGATCACAAAGACATTTATGTTTGTACGCGTTGTCTATGGCAATATAGTATATTTCTCAGGAGGCAAGGAGACACTAAAATGAGTATAATTGGCCAGGAATTATTGAAAAGCCAGGCTGAAGTGACAGATAACGATTGCCGATGTCCCAAAATAGCTTCAATTTGCAATCTTTGTTTTCTTTTTTTCGATATTACTTTCTGCACATGTAATGACATCAAATTAGAAGAGCCATATTTTATAAACGATGTAATAAGAAATTAGCGGACCATTATAGAGTTATTTCCTACGATATCTTTGTGCGATCTTTTCAAAATGATTTAATTTTAGTTTCGCCTAGCATTACTGAAGCGTTTTAAGTGGCTTAAGGTTTCTTTTCGTACTTCAATGTACATAATTTTGAGCATGCAACTATTTTGTCTACATGCGCTTAAAGTAGATCCATAAAATTTTACTCGAACTAGTGAAATATTTGTTTTGTTTTTCTTTGTGGCATTTAATTAAGGAAACTGAAGAGAATATTTTTGTTTCCATAAGGGTATGTACAAAAAACTTAATCACACCAATGTTTCGAGTAGTCATATAGTGTGTGATGTATATATCTTAACCCATTACCAAACGTCAAAATTTCAGACTTTTTCTAAGTGAAGGGAGTTGCAGACGACAATTTAAAGTTGATTAAACTTACGATTTTTTCAATTTTTAGGGGTAGAAAACATAGTGGAAAATGAAGAAATTGCTTGTCACAAAATTGCTTTTTCACGTTTAAAGCATGATTGTATGGGAAAGGGTTAAGTTCTTACCTCAATAGAAACAAAAAATCTCTTCATTGATTTATCATTTTGTATTTCTCTTGGATAAAATTTAAGAAAACTGTCCGTCGGGCATCGTCCATTCTTCACCATTTCTTTCGGCATCTTCTCCTCCCCTTATGCCATTGGAACTAATCGGGGATGTACCTTTGAGGAAACTCTGCCGATGTTGTTCAAGTAGATGCTTTGAACTCTGGCTTCTTTGTCAGAAGGAGTTAAGAAAACTAAAACCTTTTGAATAAGGTATAGTGTATTGGTTAGAGAACCTCAAATATGTTTGTTCAAAGTTTGCTCTGGGATTTCAACGAATTGACAGATCGCCGACCTCACCCACTGACCTCCTACAGGAAGTTCCACATCGAAACTAAACGACGTCATTTGGCATGATTTATGGTTAGTTGCATGTTACATTCAAGTAAAATTGTTGGTTGGCGTCCTAAAAAATCTATTGTTACAACGTTTTAGACGCCTAACCAACAAAAATACAAAAATGTCGACCGTCTTCGGAGTTCAAAGTTCACTTCCATCTTCCAGTCTAAATGAACGATTTGATTACTCGATTGATTCATTAATTGACAGTCGCGATCCGTCGATAGGCCCTGAAACAATTCCCCTGGGACAGAATTTCATTGCACAAACCTATAAAAACAAGAAAAGCCTTTTTTTTCTCTCGTATATAACCACCAATTTCAACTATTGAGTTTCGTTACAAGTTCGTCTATAATTTTGTGTGTTTCTTATTTACGTCACCACATTTTCGATACACATTAAGTAACACGATAATAACAGGGCCATAATAACTGACGCCTCACGACATGATCGCGTTAATTTCCGGAATCCGTCTGATAAACAAGATTATTGGCGCTCTTCTTATAGATCTATTTTTACCTAATTTGGAAGAAAATAGGACTTTGTTCTCCTATCTGCCTTGGACACTCCTAAATCTAATACCCGCGATGATTAACCTTCGATCATACAAGTGGCCATCTTGGCTTGTTATAACTTACTTTCGTTCATTCGTGATCATTTTCATCAGGTTTGCTGTTGAGTTACTGGTATATGAAAGTGAATTTATCATGTTCAATATGAAATGCATTTACGAAGTATTTTATACGTTAAAAAAGAAATGGTGACTAGATATCAATACCAGTTATTCTCCATTCTCTATATGAAATGATTAGCCCATTCCACTTCACGGCATGGACTGGTCAAAATTTCAAGAAACTGTAGATGACGATTTATAATCGATGAAATTTTAAGGATCTTCGTCTTTTAGGTAGAAGCATTGTGGATAATGAAGAAATTGCTTGTAACAAGCTTTTTCTTCATTTTCATTTTTTTCAAGGCGGGAGGGCGTATTCCAAGAAAGGTATTGTGTAGGGATGTGTAAAATTAAGGCATGTATTTTGCATTGATTAGTATTACAAGGCTAGTAATTTGTCGTTGCTGTTGTTGTTCTTCTTCTTCAAATGACTTTCAATAATTCGAATCAAGAAACCTGAGTCCTTTAATAAAATTTATTCCACAGATTCTTCATTCCTGAATTTGTTACAATATGTATTCAACAATAAATGTCAGATGTCACTGTGACAAGTGCATATTGATTATAACCGTCACCTTTTTCACCCTTTCCTGTTTAAAAAGTTTTAGATCCGTCCAAATTCAAAGGTTTTGCAGACGGAAATTTAAAGTCATTTTTTTTTGAAAAATAATCATTCAGTATGGTAGAAATATTGTTTACAAAGAAGAAATTGCTTGTGACATGTAATTATTCATTTTTCCACAATGTTATCTTGAGTATAAAAAACACAGGTACGTAAAAAGCAGGTTTTGAACTGGAAAGGGTTAATTGGTAGATTACTGTACCATCAAACTGTTGTAGGCCCAATGGTGACTTCAAAAATGCTGTTCTCATGTACAACACATTTATCGTTAAATGCGTGGTCACGAAGCTAATGTGGATATTATTTCATTATATTCAGTAGGGTTTTACAACACACATTTTATATGGTTGGATCCTTTTATTGGACTGATTTTTTTACCATGGACAATTCTATCGTAGAATAGACAATAAATATCAGATGTCATATCGATAACAAATGTCAACCATTCTTCACGAGTAAGGGAAATATGGGGGAACCTAGATCCTTTATTTTTCTAGTCCTTATTATGGCCTTTAATTTAAAAGGTTCTAAAATTTACCGTGTATTACGCATCATATCAGTATCAAACGCAGTAATGGCAGCGTTTTTCGTTTTTGATTGAAGATACTAGTAATTTTACAAAAACATGAGTTCATGTCCGAACTTGAACTTTAGTTCATGTCCGAACTTGAACTTTAACGCCGAGTTTCATGGGACTTTCTGATATCTAGGATACCAAAGTATTTTAAGAAACTTTAACAGGACAATCAAGTATAGTTTTAATTGTCAACTTTGACATTTAAACCTCAACATTGAGGATTGAGCGAATCAACTTTTCGGATGCCACAGTTCAGAACAATCTGTCTCTTCGAAATGGCAAGACATAATTCTTTATTACTCGTGTACACCCACAAACTTTCCAGATAATATATACATATATATCGTATGCAAGCAGAACTAGACACATCTATAAAATGTGTTCTGGCAATAGCCAAAATTGTTTAATAATATGGGAGTATAGAACGCCCTCATTTTGTCGGTGATGTTAAGATTCGAATTAATGAGTTTCAGGAAAGAAATTAGTATGCACGAAGTCATGCACATTTTGAAGTGGAGATATTTTCGTTTTCTAATCATTTATTGCATGGTTGTTAAGCATTTGGTATATGTTATTGTTATACAGCTTCGGAGTCGTGATTTGGTTCTCGGGTAAAAATACATGCAATCGTCTGTCTCGATAAATCAATCTTGAATAAACTCCAAAGAGAACATTACTAGAATATTGGAAGCCTATCACCTGACAACAATATTTAAGAATTGTTTGTTTAATTGATTGATTGATTGGTTGATTGATTGGTTAACTGATTGATAGATTGATTGATTGATTGATTGATTGATTGAGGTTAAACGCCACTTTTACAGCATTTCAGTCATATCGCGACGGCTGGAGCACCTGACAGTGGATTCCTGCTATTTCTCACATCACTACTACCATTACATTCTTTCTCAGCATCCAACTGCTATCCCACGTAGGTTTACGATTATCCCCCCTTTGGTGAGACACAAATGCTGGAGAGGATATGTGCCGCCGCCGGGTATCGAACCCACGACGGCCCTTGATTGAAGATTGGGAGTCTGATGTGCTACCGAGTGATTTCATGACATCGCTAAAAGGTTTGTTAGTTTAAAGGGGGTATCGATGTTTCTGAAACTTAGAAAAGAAAAAAACCAAAATGGCCCAAAATACACTCCAGAGTGCCTTTAATACTGAAATATTAGCCAGATATCGTCCTTTTGGTAATCTGATTAGTAAAAGTGGGTTTTCGTCTCGCAAAGGTTTAGAAAGGGTTTAACGAAATTACGTGTTATTTTTAGAATTTGCTTCATTTGGTTGACGACAGCGTATGACCTCATTTGCATATGACCTAAATTCAACAGAGGAAAACAAGGTGACAATTGAAACAGCCAACGTCCAAATTTATGCCACATAAAGTGGTTATAGCAAAGATATAATAATTGTCCATATTCATATAAGTACCTTCGATAATTTGAACTGATTTGTACAGAATCGAAAAACAGCTAGCAAGTACTATTCCTAGTTACGTCACGATGTCGTTGGTTTGAGCGTGTTCAAATTAAACTTCGTGACTGTCTCAATATTC
Organism: Fragum fragum; assembly: GCA_946902895.1. Classification (NCBI taxonomy): domain Eukaryota; kingdom Metazoa; phylum Mollusca; class Bivalvia; order Cardiida; family Cardiidae; genus Fragum; species Fragum fragum. The sequence goes on from OX336372.1 coordinate 33,632,175, forward strand.
GTTGCAACTGTCACGGCGAAACCTGAAAGTAGATTAACAGCCTACGTATGCTATTAAGAAAACATCCTAGTTTATCTTGATCCCTGATTTGCGCAAAACTATTTTTCAGAATATGTATTAAAACAATATATAAGAGGAGGAAAAATAGCAAAATCTGCGACGAGAAAAAACAACTTCGTTACAGGTTTCTTTTAAAACCGCAATTTTTACAATACATGTATGCAATAGGCTATCCATTCTACAATAACTGCTAGCAAAAAAGGATTGCTCATTGGGTTTGTATACAAACCTGTACGCGGTTTTAAAGCTTTTAAATATATCTTGTTTCAATCCCCGGCCGCGGCGAATAACCTTTCCGACATTAGTCTCCCACCAATGGGTGGATAATCGTAAACATAATTGGGATGAGCAGCTGGAAGCTCGGAAAAGATGTAGAGAACTTACTGAAATACCAGGAATCCACGTGTAGGTTCTCCAGCCACCGCGATATGACTGAAATACTGTTAAAAGTGACGTTAAACCTATTCAATCGTTAATTAACTTTGACGTCTAATTCATTTCAATTAATTAAGACCAGCAATGGTATTCTGAAGTGATAAACCGTATGTAACAAGAAACGTATCTCTCTTACCCACCGTATTCAAAATGTCATATAATCGCAAAGTAAAATTCCCTTTACGAATACGTTGTACGTAAAATCTTCTATCATTTGATATTGAATGATTTTCAGGGAAAAGGCAAACTTCCGATAAATGATATGGCAAAATGTGTAACGCAGTAAAACGTAGCAAAAATGGCGACTCGAATCTTTTATCGTGAAAAAAAGAACCCCACCTTAAAAACGAAGAGTGTCTAATGCAATAACATTTGTTAAAAATCATAGTAATGAAAGTACTGTAGGCCAGCAAAGCCTGATTTTATTAAGTACATTTTCTTTGTCAACGGTTATCATGTTTAGTGGGATTTGTAAAAAAACGGTGTGGACAATCAAGAAATTGCTTGCTACAAGCAATTTCTTCGTTGTCCACAATATTTTCCAATGATTTTTTTAACCGCTTCAAAACCGTGATTGACTGGGAGTTTAATAGCATACTTATAAAGGTGTTGTCTACAACTTGTACAAGATTAATTCGTGTGGCCATAAAAAGCAGTGGCAGAGTTTGCAATATTCCTGAAATAAGAACTACTGTTTATGGCGAAGGTATTCAATGGATTCAGTGGTTAAGCTGCCGGTGGAAGTTTGCACTCGCTGAACTCTGAGAAGACCTCAAAATTTCCTTGTTAACTTAAGCTATTAAAGCTGACGCTTTGCAGGCTAAAAGCATCGTGTTTTTTAATTTTACTGTGTTTTCTTTATAATTGTTATCATTTGATCTTATTCCATAAAACTTCGCGTGGAAAAGTCTTGAAATATCCAGCTTTTGAAAAATATTTCTATTTTGTCGGCATTTTTGTAAGAATAATAAAAAAAGTCTTATGGGTAAAGTAAGATTGAATTTTCTGTCTTTATAGCATACCCCTATCAAAGAGCTGGTAGTTCTCAAGACCGAGAAATTGTAAACTGCAGGACATGAAGAATTGTCCATAACTATGTAAACTTAAAGATGGGCGATTTAAGTCATATCCATCACCCCTTTCTGTATGGATAATATGTTTACACGATTCTAACACAATCCCACATCTTCACGCCCCTCAAGAAAAAAGCGTTGGAAACATTATGGAAAATGAAGAAATCGGTTGGTTGTTACAAGCAATTTCTTCAATATCCACAGTGTTTTCTACCAGAAACGCCTACCAGATACGCGCAATGGATTCATATATAAGTGTGATAAGGTTTTTTGGTTTCTACCTTTCATGAAAACAAAAAAATATTCTCTCCATTATAATATCAAGGAGCGAAAACAGCAAAAACTTTACAAATTTTGTTATTTTTTTGCATGGAACTAATTTGTGCATAAGCAAAAGAAATGGCTGCGTGCTTAAATTTTGCTCATGGAGTATAATTTTTTTTTAACCAATCAGAACGGCCTTTTTTGTTAAACATTAGAGGTATTTTATAGGTTAGGTTGTTTCATAGGTAACATAGGTCAAAGGCAACATATATTGCTGATTTCCATTAAAATGTATGTATGTAAAATGTATGTATGGTAACGATACCCAATGTCAATCCGTTAGATCAATTTGAAAGACAACCAACACTTCTTAACAACTAATAGTGAAGGACTCTCTTGATTGACCAATCGCGAAAATCATTCAAATAACAAGTTGACCTCTGTAACCGATTATTTAGATCAGAAATGAATTTTAAACTCCTACATTGGCCGCCGTTTTTTTAAAAGCTTTTTATTTGATTCGCCAACCATTCTTTGTTACCTGACATAGATTTTGCAAAAAAACGCCGTTTAAAACCTAAGCGGGACTTCCTATTAAAGTCGATTGGGGAGGCAAATGGAGTAAGTTTGCGGGGCTAGCCATTGGTCAATTAAGCTATTTCTAAGTAGATTGATTGGTTGGATTTCATTTAACGCTACTTTTAACAGTTTTTCAGTTTTATCGCGGCGGCTGCGGCACCTAACAATAGATTCCTTGTAGAGGAAATACAAGAAAATATTCAAGTAGTTTCGAGTAAAATTTTATGGATCTACTTTGTGCGCAAGCATACAAAATAGTTGCGCGCTCAGAATCTTATTCAAGGAAGTACGAAAAAAATCAATCAATTAAAAAAAGCTTGAATCTTGATAGATGAAACTAAAATTGATTTATAAGTTGATACTTCCACAGTGGTCAGAAAATCAAATTGATTTGAATAATGATAATAATTATTTTAAAGAAAAATTAAAAAAGGGGACGAATTTTTACATGTGGAAAAAGCAACCTTTTTGAAAATCTCGCAGCTTCATCACGGTTGATAACTTTAACCAATCCCTTTTTGCATGCCGAGTCACAGTTGGAATGTTCTATTTCTCTGTATTAAGAACGCTTTACTTTTTGTATTCCCGACTGGCTGAGCTATTTTATACTGCCAGCTTTAATGTTTAGCGTTAGTTTAATCTAGACAATTAGTAGTTAAAAGACAGTAAAGATTGTTCGTTAAATCATTAAGTATTGATCGCTCGCGGAGCTTTCTCATTATTTCTGGTTTTATCGTTTACATGTAAACTACATTAAATGGAAGATCTATATACCGATTGTGCGAAACGCCATTTTAACCCAGTACTTATCAACGACATTTATACTGGTCCGAATTGAAAGAAGTTGCAGACGACAATTCTTAAGTTCAACCTAAGTCTTTATTGTGAGAAATGAGGAAAGTGCTTGTTGCAAGCAATAGAATGTATAAGAGGAGTTCTGTTGTTGTTGTTGTTGTTTTCCCTTAAAGCTTTCGCGCTTCCTCTTTTAAGCGCTCAGATATTGTTTAGCAACTCTTGTATTAAGCGGCCGCTAAATGAAATCCTAAGAGCAGAAAATGGTCGCTTGATACACCATTTTTAGACATCTAAGGTGGCCCGATTGATTTCATGCATGTGACACATTAAGTGACAAAGGATCCCAATGGAACTTTGCAAAACAAATATTTGAAAAAGAAATTAGATGAAGCAGGTCGATTTTTGAATGGACATAAAGTAAGATAAGTTATAAATAAAGATTTAAAAAATAACTATGAAGAGTGAAAAAACGCCAATTCTGGTTTTGCTGTGTAGTACGGTCTGACTAACATGGGTCGATATCTTTCGGCGTTAAAAGGCAGTTCTTTTCCCTAACAAATCAAATATATATTGAGATTGTACATAAAAAATTTCTAATTAAATCAATTAAGAAATAAGTAAAATATCTATTGATTCGATTGACCGATTGATTGATTGCTCGATTATTCGACTAATTTATTGATTGATGGATGGATTGATTAATCTATTAATTGTTTAGGTAACTAATCGATTGATCGGTTAATTGATTGGTTGATTGACCGCTCGATTTATTGATCGATAGACTGATTGGTTGGTTGATCAGTCGGTTGATTTCCTGGTTGATTGATTGATTGGTTAATCGATTGAATGATTAATTTATTGATCGATTGATCAATCAATTAATCGGTCGAACTATCGATCGATTAATTGATTTATTGATTTTTTCATTCTTTCGGTGGTTTATTTATTGATAAATGAGTCGATTGATAGGCCGATTGATTGATTGATTGGTCTATTGCTCGTTCAAATGATTGATAGATTGATTGGCCCCTTGTAAGGTCGATTGATAAGTCGATTAATTGATTAATTGGTTGGTTTGTTTTTTATTTGATTGAGTGATTGATTCATTGAACGATTATTTTTATTTGTTTATTCATTGATCGATTGATTTAATGAATGGTCGATAGATATGTCGCTTGATTGATTGATCGGTTGATTGGTCGGTTAATTGATTGATTAATTGACCGATTGATCGGTCGATTGTTAGGTTGATAAATGGGTCGATCAATTGATTGATATGTTGATGGGTTGTTTGGTTTGATGAATTTTTTGTTGGTTGAGTGATTGACAGACCGATCGTTCAATCCGGTGATTAATTGATTTATTATAAATTACCTGATTTAATGATTGATCGATTGATTAATAATCTGATTAATCACCTGATGAATCACCCGTTTGATTTATTGATTTATTGATTGATCGATCGACTGATTGATTGATTGATTGGTTGATTGGTTGATTGATTGATTGATTGATTGATTGGTTGATTGATTGTTTGATTGATTGATTGATTGATTGATTGATTGATTGATTGATTGATTGATTGATTGATTGATTGATTGATTGATTGATTGATTGATTGATTGATCAGACCTGACCTGACCTGACCGGACCGGACCGGACCGGACTTGACTGACCTGACTGACCGACAGCTTGCCTCTTTTTACAAGATTGTTTTAAAGTGGTTGAACCAAATTGTTTTACCACACTTTATGAACACGCGAAGTGGATTCATACATTAGTGTCTTTAAATTTATATGTTGATACCTCAATCAAAAAATCCTCTTTATTTGTGATTTATTGCAATTTAGAAATTCAATCCAGAGATGTTAATTGTTTTGAGTAAACTAATGTACGTCTTCTTTGGTTCAAGAGTTAAAAATAGTTTAACAGTTACGTGCTTAATGGTGTGTTCATGGAATTATGAAAGATTGAATTTAGATGGACGACCCTGAAATTAAATTATTTGGGTTCTGATATCCTAGATATTCTCGTACTTAGACGAATCAAACGAGTTCCAACAACGCAGGATTACATGTAGTAACGATATTGTTTAACCAAATCGTCTTCGGGCGAGCAAATATCGTAAATACAGCTTGAAAAAGATTCTGTATTTACGACAACTTGCTCACCAGACAACGAAATACGTCCCCTTTTAAATACAGATAAAGCATTATGTAAATGCTGATTTGGTAAAAGGCATAGAAGGAACCGACGTCCCTAAAAGATATTTGAGATTGTGGTTTATGTTTTTTTTTTGGTTGTTGTTGTTGTTGTTGTTGTTGTTGTTTGTTTTTTTTCTTGACAGAGTTTGTCGCAAACATGACAGCGTACTACTTATCTTCATTTTATGTCTAAGAACTTGAGAATTAAACATCTAATTCTCCTAACTGTAATATCCAGTAGATAGAACTCTGTTACCATTGGTTTTACCATTTATTTACATAAAAAAGATCATGTTGAGGACAGTGTCGTATGAGACTTTCAAATTTTTTTATGATATGACCCGAGGCGTGAAATAAACCCGTGGAATATTTTTTTGTTATTACAATGGTTTAATAATATGCATTTCGATTCCTATGGTAAAACAATTTTTTTACCCCAAAAATGACGTCACAACAATTTAAATGACGTCATTTTAGAAATAGCGTTAAAAATTTCGCAGAATATCATACATCAATGAATTCTATCATTTGTAGTTATTGATTGCAAAAAATAGGGACATTTTATAATCAAAGATCCATTTTTGAGGTGGTTACTTGACAGAGTTTATCGCAAACATGACAGTATACTACTTATCTTCATTTTATGTCTAAAAAATTGAGAATTAAACATCTTATTCTCCTAACTGTAGTATCCAGTAGATAGAACTCTGTTACCATTGGTTTTACCATTTATTAACATAAAAAAGATCATGTTGAGGATAGTGTCGTATGAGACCTTCAAATTTTTTATGATGTGACCCGAGGCGTGAAATAAACCCGTGGAATATTTTTTGTTATTACAATGGTTTAATCATATGTATTTCGATTCCTATGGTAAAACAATTTTTTTACCCCAAAAATGACGTCGAAACAATTTTAATGGCGTCATTTTACAAATAGCGTTAAATATTTCGAAGAATATCATACATCAATGAATTCTATCATTTGTAGTTATTGATTGCAAAAAATAGGGACATTTTATAATCAAAGGACTGAAAGTACTGAGAAGTTGGAATGCGCTGAAAGGGTCATAACTGTAGAATTCGGTTCAAATTCTTTTAGATCTATTACTTTCCGAGTAAGCCTCCCTCCTTTAAACTTAAACCAGCATTCCCATTGGTGTACGCAAAACATACATCCATATGTAGAAATCAAAAACTAGCATTGTCTTAACCCGTTCCCAGACAGTGACGCTTTTAAATGACCCTTATTATGAAAGCTTTGGAAAACATTGTGGAAAATGAAGAAATTGCTTCTTACAAGCAACTTCTTCATTATCCACAATGTTTTCTATCCAAAAAGACCAGGATTTTAAAGATTTCATCAATTACAATTGTCGTCTGCTACTTCTTTGAATTTGGACTGGTCTAATATTTTATCGTGTTGGAATGGGTTATAAGCAGCAAAATTAGAATTTTCAAGCACAACATCCTCCTTTTCATCAACTGTAATACGTGAACTCCTTTTAGAACCTTGAAAACAGAGAATAACAGCTTCTACAGTAAGAAATCATTGACCTCGATGATTATTTGACCCTCGGCCAATTCTGTAACCATCATACTAAAATCACTTCAAGTTTATGAGTATACTTGGAAATTTGCGAAAATGCGCGGAAACTTGTTTCAAGATGATCGATTTGAAATACCGGTTTAGACTTACGAAAAAAAGAATATTTAAATATTTATGAGTAAAAAAAAAAAGGAAAAAAAGACGTTAACGTTATTGTTTGAACATGGTAGTTTTGCCCTTTTCCTAAAAAATTCTATAATATGATGAAGATAGTATCAAATTATCTTCGGCGCCCTGTAGTCGCGCGATTTCCTTATTCGTTATTCAAAAAAATCTTAAGTAAAAAGGACCAAGCTGAAAGCTAGATGACAATTGTTAAAGGTTTGATGTGTTATTATTGATTTAAACTTGTAAATAACGACATAATAAGGCGTAATTCTTTAGTAAATAAGTAGAAACCGGAAGTTTATATGTTTACATTCTAATTTTCAAAATCTTCTACTTTCGTTTTGCATCTATTTAATTTTTATTGAGTAAAGGCTGTAAATCCCACAATAATCGCGTTTTCTTGATGCCTACGACCCCCCTTAATCGCTCTAGAATGTTTAAAGCACTGGGCGGCAAGATTATTGTAAAAATTGCATTTGCGATCTGATCCATATTTGTAAACATTGCCTATCTATGGTCACATAACTACCACATGTCACTTGAGATCACGCGATTACCAAACACGGGACGGCGAATCACAAAAAAAGAAATTACTGCGCTGATTATTACCTTATTTTTCAATAATTTAAAGCAAACTAAAGCATGTTTAGAAGTCTCTAAACGAAATTTTATATCATCCTTTACTTGTGCCATATTATTGCCTTCGGCTACAACTAACTGATTGTCCATGGCAAGTTGAGATGAGAAGTAACCCGAGGGGTATTCATATCTAAGAGATCACGTGATATGTGTTATCAAAAAACCCGAAATGAAATTGCCTTGTGTACGTTTTGCGGTTTTGTTAAATCTAAGTTGAAAATGCTCCGCATTCCAACTTAAACAGGATATCAAAATCGTTTTATTAAATCTCGGATATCTAAAACAGAGAGAACAGACTCGAAAAAGTATCGATTTTATCTGTTTACAGATCGCTCGTTTAACCATGACCACTCATGCAATATCCTCAGTGTACACATAATACAAGAGATTTCTTTAATTCAATTTAGGCTTCACAACATTACATTCACCTTTTATATCGTCTGCAAGTTCTGTGACTTACTTAAAAATGACTGTATCAATTCAGAGAATCAAATCCCATTGAAATACCCACATTCGCATCTGATTTTAAATGGATTTTCTATTTTCAGTTCGGAATTCCAACGAAATGCTACGGAAGCACGAAGATCGAATGTCAGGTGATGCGGACATTCCAGTGATCAACACAACTGTCTATTCGTGACGTAGTGATGACGTCTAAGATGACGTCAAGAACTATATTCCACGCGTATTTACGTGATTCTTAATCACGTGATAAAATTACTCATCGAATTTTTATGCAATCAAGGATGGAGGGCCAAACAAAATAATGGTATATGTTTTTTGATGTAAATATCTTTTTTGTTTATTTATCAAAATCTGTGTACATCTATGCAATAATATTTCTAATGCAAGAATGCTAGATACATTGTTTCTCAAAATCAGTGTTGAAATTTCGCATGCTAAACATGATCGAAATTTTTCATCGTTTAGCAAATGTAAAATGGTAATACATTCTTTTAAGACTGGGCTTACTTTGAAGCCTCTAAAAATATCTGTTTTACTCATAGGCGCATGGTGAGTTGTTTTTATTGTTAACATTGTTATTATTATTATTTACATAATAACAATATACAGAATTCTAGACTGGTGCAAATTGAAATAAGTTTCATACGACAATTCAAAGTGTGCTTTTATTGAAAAGTAAGTTCAAAATTTCGGGAAAATAACGCGAGAAAAGAGAAATTGTTTGTTACAAGCCATTTCTCACTTTATCGCAATCTTTTCCAATGCTGTATTCTCTAATGCGTAAAAATGGAGATGTGGATTCAAGACGTCCTTTTCCCCCCTTTTTGTTGACCATGGTCAAAATGTTCCTGGACATACAGACTCAAACAATATTGCAGGGTTGTTTTACGCTAGTAAGATTTGTGAATCGCTGGTCATGCCCACTGACTCCAACAGGAAGTTATACTTAAATGTTAAACGGCGTTATTTTGAAAAACGTATAGTAACTACATGTAACAAAAAATGGTAAAATGCTTGGTTTGCGACCTAAACCTCATATCTTCTTTTAAAACGTGTAGTTACAACGTTTAACTCAACAAATCAACAAATAATGCCCCACGTAAATGTCGACCAAAGTTAACTTTCGATTTGATTGTGTGATTTGATTGGTCTATCGATTTTTTGATTGACAGTGGCGATCCACCGTTTATTTTCGGATCAGTGAAATGATAAAACTCGCGAATGTTTCGATGTCGTAAGTACTTCCAATTGTTAACCCTTTCCTGTTTCGCAAAATTTTAGACATTTCCAAATTCAAAGGTTTCGCCGACGAGAATTTAGAGTGGATTTAATTATAAAATAAAATTTCGGTAGGGTAAAAAAATGTGGAAAAAGAAGAATTTGCTTGTGACAAGCAATTTCTTCTTTTTCTACAATGTTTTCTCAATTATATAAACATAAGGACGTAAAAACAAAGTATTTAAACAAGAAAGGACTAAGAACACGTTTGCCTTTAGCAGTCATTTGCATTGTAATGAGACTGATTTAGGATCTCTATGTCATGTTTGTCGTATAAACATGCGTGCACAAGCTTTCTAACATGCAAACGTCTCATCTGAATATTTCAACTGCTCGTTTATCTGTAGTATAATTAACCGATATCGGTCAGGTATCTAGTGGAAATCCGTGTGAAAGCTTTTCCTGCAAATTTAGCTGCCAACCAAATGGAGTGAAAAAATATATAAATAAATGGATGAATCACACATTTTAAAATAAGTTCTGAGAAATTTAGCAGCGACACTCAAATCGACTATTTTCAGAAACTATTATCTAATATATTTATCTTTTCTCAATTTTTGTGGAAATTGAAATATGGCCACTTTTCGGGAAAATGAGTTTTAAGTTATTTTCAAACGTGTGTAAAGTAATCAAAATAATACTATTAATATTTTCGAGACCGCTTTTACTTGAACTCAATTATAATGATTGCTATTTTCATAGGAGTGCACACACACAAAAAAAGGTTTAACATTTAAGAGATGAAGATAATATTTTTTGTTTTCATGGAGGTATGAACCGAAAAAACTTATAACACTGTATGAATACGCAAAGCGGATTCATACATAAGTGTGATTAAGATAATTTGTTTTGCTGGAAAATGCTAAGAATCTATGACAGTCCAAAGCGTTAGATGAAAACATGGTGTCATGGTTATTCGAGGCGTGTCGGAATGATAGTATTTCAGGTCATTCAAATTACAACCGCCATAAAATACCAGGGCTACATTGTAAGTATTTTTATCGATACAAAAAGCACACGGATATCCAGAAGATATTTTCACTTACTGTTTAGTTTTAACTTTTTCACTATTTGTCATTTTCTCTAAATATCACAGGAGAATTTTGTATATTTATCTTTTACCACTGTGTGTAGATTGATTGAAGTATGAGTAATGATTTAGATTGACGAATCATCGGCCCCGGTCAGTTACATGTAACACAAAAGTATAATGGATGGTTAGGGCCTAAACGTTGTAACTACAGATTAAAGAATCTGTCGTTACGAGATTTAAGTCGTCATGCCTAAAACCGAAGCATACTCCAACCGCCGCAATATGACTGAGATACTGTTAAAAGTGGCATGAAACCCCATTCAATCTATCAATCAATCAAAAGCGAAGCATAAATGTTTGGTTTCAAAGTTGGATTCCGTTATAAATTGGGGATTTGATTGGTCTGTCTATTTTTCTATTGGCATTCTCGACCTGCCAATTCTATTTATAACAAAAATCTTGAGAAAGGAGTTCAAATGCCGACGATACTATTTTATTGATTCAACGAATATCTTTTCAGAACTCTGCCCCAAAATGTGACAGATGTACATTCCACTGACCGAAAAATCACGCTCTAAAATTCTAAAGTTTGCTCCCTGTCCATGAAAATTTGGCTCAATTCTAATTCTTTATCGTTGAATATGAATACGTGTTAGAAGAATCTAATATCACAATTAAAGGTAAAAAATAATCTGTATTTAAGATTATATAAGAAAAAAAGAAATTGCCTACTACTTGCTATTTCTTCTTTTCAAGCAATGCTTCATATTATGATAGCTGATTACCTACGGAGAATTGCTGTACTCCATCATTCAATCGTATTAACGAAAGCAGTACGTTCTCGGCAATTCTTCATTTGTGTACATTAAAAAAAATCCTATGAAGTAAAGGCCTGGTCCAATAGGTTTGGTAGTTCGACAATAAATGCCATCTTACTAACAGAAAACTACCGAAAGTGAAACATTTAACTAGACGCCTCTCTAGAGAAAGGCTTTGGAAAACATCTTGGAATATGAAGAAATTGCTTGCGACTTTCTTTTTTCGACTTGTGAATTTCTTCATTATCCAAGCTGTGTTCTATCGAAAAAGACAAACACTTTTGAAAAAATAGCATCAACTTGAATTTGTCTTCAGCAACTCCTTTCAAATTGACCAATCGCTGGCCCCGCCCACTGACTCCCTGGGCCCCGCCAGTAACTCCAACTGGAAGTCCGCTACGATTTTCAACAGCGTTATTTTGAAAGATTTATAGCAAGTATACCATATATCAAAAGGTAAAATTGTTGGTTGGTGATCTAAACGTCGTAACTACAGCTTGAGTAAGCTATAGTTACGGCGTTTAAGTCGCCAAAACAACGATAAAGGTAAACAAAAATGACGCAAATGTTGGAGTTGATTAGCTCAGGTCCGGGCTGAATGGAATTTTTGATTGGTCGGTTTATTCCTTGATTGACAATCGCGATTGGTCAATTGGACCGGTGTAAAATTTTGTCGTCTGGTTATGGCTTTAACCTTTTGTAAGCATATGCAACCGCTCCAGTCAAAAAAGGTTAATATAATCAGAACTTTCTTATTGGTCTATTTTTGAATAGCGGATCTCAAAGTGCTTGGAAGCAGCAGTTCTGTTCGTTCAACAATGTTTCACACATACTTCAGATGAAGTTCGGCGTCTTTTACACATCGTTTGAATCGTTTTCGAAATAGAATGAAAATATCATTATTTCTTGTCTTAGCAATCACTGTTTGTTTTTATGTAACACGATATCTAAATATGTTAGAATCAGATGGAATCGAAATAAAATGTTTTTACACAAGGGTTTATATTTCATGATCCTTTAACCACATGTGTCATTGACGGATCTCGATTGCATAAAAAATATTTTGCAAAGTTCATTATCGGTAACATGTAAAAGAAAAGCAAATGAAAAAAAATATGGCGACCTAAACGTGTGACGACGTTTATGTCGCCATATATATGCTTAATATTAGTGGCGGAGTTCAAAGTTCACTACCGGTCTAAATGAATAATTTGATTTGTATATCGATTTTTGATTGACAATGACTGTCCATCAAATTTTCTAGTCACGTGACGATTCCTTTGTTATACCCACTGCAAAAGAAAAAAACACTACAATTCACTCTGCCATTATGTTATTTTAACCCTTGACATGCTGAACCCAAAATCTTCCTGTTTTGACAGAAGAGAGATACATAGTGCAGTCTGATCTTAGTCTACACCGCCTGTCTTTAAGCCAAATTTGTTTATAAAAATTAATTACAATGAGATATATTGACCCACAATCAAGTCATCCGACGCCTTCAGTGATTTTATTTCAATGCAATTCTGAGGTAGAAGTTTTAGCACTGATAATCGGCAGCATGTGGTCGGCGACATTCCGCCGACTACAAAGACAGAATCGAATTTTTTAGCTGATGTTCAGACACATTCCGCTGAGTGAATAGGATAATATCAGATTATAATACTTGGCTGGAATCATACCGCGTCCAAAAGTGGAACTGGTTTAATCCCTATAAGGACATGCTAATAGCAAACTGATGGACGGAGCATTTGAATTTTATCTAACCTGTGAATTGTTATGTTGATTGAATGGGGTTTAACGCCGCTTTTAACAGTATTACAGTCATATCGCGGCGAGTGGAGCACCTAACAATGAATTCCTGGTATTTCTCACACCAGTACTATCACTACATCCTTTCCTAGCCTCCAGCTGCTATCCCACTTAGGTTTACGATTATCCACCCATTGGTGAGAGACAATTGTCTGAAAGAATATTTGCCGCCGCCGGGGATCGTGAATTGTTATGATAACATATACTCTTAGTGGCTGTTTTGACAAGCTTTCAAAATGAACATATATCAATCATATGTGTAAACCGTAAGTGAACTTGAAATCCGACATTGATCGATATTCATTTAATTTGTTGGTTTGGCGACTTAAAGGTCGAAGGTTGAGATAATACTGTCTGTTATTACGATGTTAAGGTCCCCAAGCTATTGGCAAATGATACTTGTACGCCTATAGATGTAATGGGCAGCTTGTGGTTCAAATTGAATGTTGTAGCTGTACTGGTGTGAGAAACGGCACGGCATCGTGGTTGCACGCACCAGCCGCGGTGATAAAACTGAAGTACTGTTGAAAGCGGCAATAACATACAAACAAAATAATTGATGTATTGTCGGTGTGTGAGAAAAATGTCGTGAATACATTTTTGCTTAAGCTGCAGTTACGTTATTTTGCTCGCGCGACAACAGTATGTGACTTGACAAGGAAATGGAATCTACCTGAGAAATATAGAAAATATCAACTCTGGTCAGACTGGGTGGATTCCCCCGACTTAACAGTATTTTTTCAGTTTTTTTATATAGATATTTCTGAATTAAGAGTAGTCACTTCTTTTCACGCTATAATTTCATATTCTCATTGGTTAACTCTGGTTTGATTCAATATCAATTTCAATATCTTTATCGCAATATCCTCGGTTGCCTGCTAACATTCTTACTACTCGAACTAATCTCCTAGACTGGGACTACTGTCCACTTTTTCATTTCCTAATAAAACGTCATGGAACAGTCTAGGATTTAGTTAAAATTATAGGAACCTTAGTTCCAGTCGAAGTCGGCAGTTGAAATTGATTTGAACAATTAATACATTCCCGTCGATTTTTGTAAGATTGAGCTCGTATGTATAATTTCTTTACACCGTGGTTATTTCATGGATTATTTGACGTTGTCAAACAAATATCTCTAGGCACTTAAAGCATGTTTGTAAACAAATTTTGTTAATGAGCGTGTCAGTCTATTTGTTTATTTAACATGTCAGTATATTGAGGAGTAGATTCCAGTTACTCGACGAAGTTTCTATTAGCTCGCCTGTGCCAAAAGTGCAAGGTGAGCTACTGTGATCAGTCATTATCCGTCCACCGTCCGTCAAGCCGTCCGTCAATCATTCGTCCGTCTGTCCGTCCGTCCGCAATTTCTTTTAAAATTTTCTCTTCCTGAAGCAGGAAGCTGATCAAGCTGTAACTTTGCAGGAATTTTTACATGGCGAAGTTCTACTAAAGTTGTATAAGCTTTTCATTAGATGAAAAACTCTGGTTGTCGTGTCTTTTATTAGAAACTTCAAGATAATGGGAATTTATATTTCATATATTTATATATATATAGCATAAACACCTGGTTCTGTACCACTTTCCCTAAATTATAAAAAAGGGCCACTCACCGGAGATTTAAAGTTAGGTAAAATGCTCAATAAGAGTAATTTCAAAGTTTTCTCCTCTTAGCCCATTACCAGACGCTAAACTTTAGGACTGTTCCAAATGGAAAGAAGTTGTAGATGGCAGTTCAATTTGGATTGATGCGGGATTGTTTGGTAATGAATAAAACTTAAGGTCTAAGACATTTAGACTTGTTATGAAAAATAACGCGACGATTCTTTCCTAGACCGAAATCCTAAATGTATTTGGCTCAAGTTGCATCATCTTTAATAGAAAAAAGTTCTATATGTCATATGACGGCTTGAAACTTCCGTCACTTGAGCTTTCGGCAAGGGTTGGCGTCATGCCGGGATAGTGACGTCAAATCAAACATCCGAGAAGTATTAGATTCTTGATTGCTCTTTATCTACTTTATTTTTAACTGTAAACATATTTACTCTTAACTATGATACTTAGAAAAAATTGAAGGTAAAAATTTTCTTTTTTACATATATATAAAAGAGACGAAGAGAATATACGCTTCGCGGATCATACAGTGTGATTAGTTTATTTCGTTTCATACCTCCATGAAAACAAAAAGAATATTCTCTTCATTGATTAAATGAACGTCGACATGTCTTAAGCATGATAACAAAAAAATAACGCTGCCAGTACAGATTCAAAATAACGTGTGGGTCTCAAGCAACCGTCATCGCCTAGCTTTTTAGCTCACCTGAGCACAACGTGCTCAAGGTGAGGTTTTGTGATCACCTTTTGTCCGTCGTGCGTCGTCCGTCGTCCGTCGGAAGGCGTCAACAATTGTTTAAACATCTTCTCCTCAGTAACCACTGGGCGGATTTCAACCAAACTTGGCAGGAATGTTCCTTGGGTGACCCTGCTCAAAAGTTGCTCGCGGAATTTTGATTAACCCTCAAATATAGGCGTGGCAGGGCGTGGAAGTTGTTTGCTTGGAAATCTTTAAACATCTTCTCCTCAGTAACCATTGGGCCAATTTCAACCAAACTTGGTATGAATGTTCCTTGGGTGACCCATTTCAAAATTTGTTCGCGGAATTTTGGTTCACGCCCAAATATGGGCGTGGCAGGGCATGGCCCTTTTTTACTTTGAAATCTTTAATCATCTTCTCCTCAGTAACCATTGGGCCAATTTCAACCAAACTTGGCAGGAATGTTCCTTGGGTGACCCATTTTGAAAGTTGTTTGCGGAATTTTGATTCACGCCCAAATATGCGCGTGGCAGGGCGTGGCAGTTTTTGCCTTAGAAATCTCCAAACATCTACTTCTCAGTAACCACTGGGCCAATTTCAACCAAAATTGGTATGAATGTTCCTTGGGTGACCCTTTTTAAAAGTTGTTTGCAGAATTTTGATTAACCCCCAAATATGGGCATGGCAGGGTCGGGCAGTTTTTTACATAGAAATCTTTAAACATCTTCTCCTTAGTAACCACTAGGCAAATTACAACCAAACTTGGCATGAATGTTCCTCGGGTGACCCTTTTCAAAAGTTGTTCACGGAATTTTGATTCATGCCCAAATATTGGCTTGCAGGGCATAGCAGTTTTTGACTTTGAAATCTTTAAACATCTTCTGCTCAGTAACCATTGGGCCAATTTCAACCAAACTTGGCATAAATGCTCCTTTAGTAACCCTTTTCAAAATTTGTTCGCAGAATTTTGATTTATGCCCAAATAAGGGCGTGGCATGGCGTAGCAGGTTTTTACTTAGAAATCTTTAAACATCTTCTCATTAGTAACAATTGGGCCAATTTCAACCAAACTTGGCATGAATGTTCCTTGGATGACCCTTTTCAAAAGGTGTTCGCGAAATTTAGAATGACACTCAAATATGGGCGTGGCAGAGCGAGTAGCTTTTTACTTAGAAATCTTTAAACATCTTCTCCTCATAAACCATCAGGTCAATTTCAACTAAACTTGACATGAATGTTCCTTGGGTAACCCTTTTCAATATTAGCACAAATATGGGCGTGGCTGTTTTGACTTTGATATCTTCTCCTCCCAAACCATTGGGCCAATTTCAATCAAACTGGGCATGAATCTCACTGTCAATGGCCAATTGGGCTATTACCATGCTGTTATGTCTGTGAGTACATCAGGGCTGCCACCATAGCCAGTTACGAATGCGTCAGATTCCCAATCTATAATCATGTTGTGTCCAAGGTTCCAAGGCTACCAGGAAAACATGACAAAGTCTTGAGTTTGTGATATCTTTAAAAAAAAACAGGAAAAACTAGGATATAGACAAATCAATTTGATGAAAGATGCACGACCCAATTAAAGTACAAGTTCCAAACAGTTGACAAGTATCCCCCCCACCAGTAGGTTTTATAACAGTGTGAATTACATGGGGATGCATTATCACGTTACAATGTCTGCCGAGAAAGAGAAATTGGTATTTGTTTCACCAAAAGATACAAGCATAATTGTTTGACTAGGAATGGAGGTAGGTGTCCAATTTTACTAAATATGTATGATTAGAGTGCATAAAGCAAATGTTAGGAGAAAATCCAAAGCAACATCTTAAGTGTACCAGTAACCGGACATGAATTGAATATGGATACGGAAGTAATAAATGGCCTCCAATTCAATTCAATGATAAAGAGAACTCTGGGTAAATAGACTTTGAAATTAATTATCATTTACATGATATTGACAATCTACACGTCTAGAAGCAATCAAATTTATCCATTATTTTATATTATTGTTTTTTTCTGGACAGAGTTTAGGGTTTTAGTTTGACATCAATAAAATTGGGTCTCGGGGACTCAACAATCTGTGTCATAATAATCCTTTGATTTTTGTCAATGAAAAAGAAGTCATGAGATTTAGAAAATATTCTGGAAGAAAGTCTGGAAAAAGTCTTGAATTTTGCAAGCAGAAAACTTCGGGAACCCTTGGTGTTGTGGGTTTGAATCTTGGCAGTAGCACATATCCTTTACCGCATTTTGTCTCCCCATGGGTAGATGATCCTAAACTTAAATTGGATGGCAGCTGGAGGCTAGGAAAGGATGTAATGGTAATACTGGTGCGAGAAGTATCAGGAATCAATTGATAAATGCTCCGCAATATAACTGATAAATTGTTAAACACGACTTGGTCATCTTCCATCGGACATTTGGCACAATCATTGTGACAAGTACCTTTAGCATGTCACTAAGTGGTATGCACAAGTGAGTTGGGTAACTAGTGAGAAACAACAACTGATCTCCAGTGTTTAGCAAACAGGACTACTTTTAAGACTATTATTACTTTTTTTTTCAAGCCTACTTGTATTGAGCAAGACAAAGTTGTCTCTACGACAAGTTGGTGTATGTACCTAAGTCCATATTTGTTAGGGAAATTTTTGGTTGCTAAAAATAAAATGTCACCATTAATCTCAATTGTGAGTAGATTTGTCATTTGAAAGAAATTCTCTGATAACCTCAATGTCAAAGCTCAAGGTCAAGCATGCCTGTGTTCTTTCAATTTTTTCTAATCATCTTAAATTCAGGTGAGCGTTTAGGGCCATTCTGGCCCTCTTGTTTTATTGTAAATTTGACTTTTGATTACTCACTACTGTACATCACTAAAGACAGACAGAGTTTAAGTGACGTACACATCTATTGAATTGGTTGAAATCAGGGAACTATGATCTGAGAAGATATAGTATATGTGGAAATTAGGCACAACCATAAAAGCCATAACTTTAATCCGATCAAAGTTTGTATGTAACATCCGACAAAAGGTCACCAAAAAATAATTTCTGTGAAATTTGTTTAAAAACCATCGAGTATTTCGTGAAAAGAAGGTATTCAAAGTTTCCACTATATACCCTTAATGGAATTTAGCCACAAAATGTTTTTCATCAGATCAATATTTTCAAATTCTGTAAAATTCAGAAATAATCCAGCCACTGGCTCCTGTGAAGAAGATAATCAAAGTATTCACTATACACCGAATAGTGAAATTAGCTCTGTCATTAAAAGATATGTCTTTCACCCGATCAAAATACTTCAGGCATCATAACTTAAATGCGTGTTTCTTTATTTTTTGCAAAAGTTTCTGATTGATCTGAAATAGCTGTATGTTATTGTTAACGGCTGATTTCTGAACTGTTTTCTTTTTCATCACGGTTAATACTAAATTTTTAACTCCACTGGCTGAAAGCCAGTGAGCTGTTGTTGTGGCGTTGTGTCCGCCGTGCGTTTGTCCGTTTGTCCGTTCGTCCGTAAACTTCTACTTTAAAAAGCTTCTTCTCAGAAAGTATGGAACAGAATTCAACCAAACTTCACAAAACTGATCCTTGGATACCCTTTATAAGATTTCTTTTTCTTAGAATCCAGTTGATGTGCTTCATCCAAATTACACTGGATTGATCCTCTGGTGACTCTTTTTCAGATTCCATCAATTAATTTTAATTCGTTCAAAATATGGCCTTTATGGTTGTGGTTTTGTCAATATATGGTATCCAGTAATTTTTGGAAAAAAAAAACGAAAACCTTTTTCATCTGACTTGATAAATGAATGGAATTTTGTAAAACAATGAAAATGTTGAAATATTAAAAGATTTTGCGACAAGATTTATTTGCCATACATGGTGACTATAATTCCTGAATACACTATTTGCTGAATCAGTACAATCAGGCCTGTAGAGCGATACAGGCGCTCAAGCGTCTCTAGTTATTTGCGTTTAAGAGATAATCGGCAATTCTTTTTAAAAACATTTTCTTTAACATGCATGTGAATCACTTTCAGAAAAGTCTTATAAACTCTTTACCACACAAACATGCTTTTTGTGGACGCAAAAGAAAAAAAGCCTTTGAAAACATTATAGAAATTGAAGAAATTACTTGTCACAAGCAATTTCTTCATTATCCACAATGCTTTCTACCCCAAACCAGGTATATTTTTTAGATTTAATTGACGAAAAACAGCTAAAATTTTGTCGTTTTGGTTATACCATTCCGACACAATCCCTGCTTTTTACGCCCCTCTTGAGAAAAGGGCTTTAGAAAAAAAGTGTGGAAAATGATTATCCACAACGTTTTGTATCCGAAAAGACAAAAGAATATAAAATTCAATCAAGTTGAATTTTTTTCTGCTGTCCCTTTCAGTTTGGACTAAAATTTTGTCGTTTGGGTAATAGTTTAAACTTATTTCGAACTAGGCGGCACAGGTTCACAAACCGTGTTCCCTTCTCATTGTATTCAAGTCGGTATATCGGCCCATCAACAGATAGTCAAGTATCTAAATCAAATCATTGGGTAATTATAGGTTTCCGGAATCTTCATGGTCGATGAAAAACGGTGCCGAATTTAGTTTCCGGCATTTCCATATATCATCCGATTAGGCCAGTTAGCAATGTATAGATCCTTTAAGAGGGAATTGATTTGTTCGGGCTTTACATTATTTTACTTTCTTATGGAGGGGTTTAGAATTCCAGGGTTTAATCGATTACTAAACAGTGCGTTGTTTTAAAGGCCGCGATTAATATTGTCAATAATCGATATTTATGATTATAACCATGTAATAATATTGTCAATAACCGATATTTATGATTATAACCATGTAATAATATTGTCAATAAACGATATTTATGATTATAACCATGTAATAATATTGTCAATAACCGATAATTATAATTATAATCATGTAATAATATTGTCAATAAACGGTATTTATACATGTACTGATAATAATGTAATGATCGCGATGATAATTAAAGGGTAGCTGACCATGACCAGTGACCTCCAGCAGAAAGGTTAAATAGATATTAACCAAATCTCACGCAAAGAAGCTTTTTGTCAAACCCTTCCCCAAGAGAAGACATTGTGTAAAATGCAGAAATTGCTTGGAAAACATTGTGTAAAATGAAGAAATTGCTTGTAACAAGCAATTTCTTCATTTTACAAAATGTTTTCTGCAAAGAAAACTGAAAAAAATCTAAAACTTCATTAACTTTATATTGTCTTATGCAATTCCTCCCAATTTGGACCAGTCCAAAATTGTGATGCGTAGGAGAGGGCAAAATGTCGTTACTTTGAAAAAAAAATGTGGTTAGTAACATGTTACGAAAACTCAAATGGTTGGTTGGAGACCTAAATGTCGTACCTAAAGCTCGATTAATCTGTAGATGTGACGTCGAATTCGTCAAACCAACAAACTGAATGGCATAAGAAAATCACTACCATCATTTATAGATATTGAAAACTTCGATCTTATTCCGCCAAAAGATTCGCGTTCTACGTCATTTTTACCTACCAAAACTATGGCTGCAATGCAATGCATAACAATATATTTCTGACTTTCCTTTCGGCGTAAGGAAAGATCAGTAAGTTTCGAGTTTTATAAAACTTTTCCTTCGCCTTCTCTGCTTGCATGCCTACTTTAGTTTTTTTTCACGCAAAACTATTGTCAATTCACGCTCTTTGGTGATAGACTATGCAATCGGTAGCTTTACCGTTTTCAGGTCTCTGCAAATGTTAACGACCTGAAAAACGGAAATAATAAAACAGCTTTCATACCTCCACGTGAAAATATGATTGAAATAATAAAATGGAAAGATCGATATTGGTTAGATTTTTCTCTCTGACCCAGGATATTTTCGAATAAACCACAGGACTTGTCACGCGAATTGACGGATCGCGTATGTCAATCAAACAATCGATTGACCAATCAAATCTTACATTTAGATCGGGAGTGAATTTTTGAAATCCGACATAGGCTTACATTTTTGCAAAGCATTGCTAGTGGTTTGGTGACTTAAACAAGGTAAGCACAGGCTGCATAACAAGAAATCATCTTATTTGAGGTTAATCACGTGACATGGTTCTATGTTAAAGATCAAAGCACCGAAAGGACTGTAAGCTAGCAAGATTAATTTGGATCATTTGGTTTCTTTATCAAAGAGTAATCATACTAATGGGATGTAGTTAAAAAAAAAAAGGAACATTCCAAAATATTATTTAATAAATCAGGCGTAAATCCGTTTGATTTGACATAAAATAATTTGAACTACAAATACAATGTTTATTAAAACTAACTAAGCATAGGAAAATATGTATAAATATATTTACAGAGGAATAAACGTTTTATCACACTTAACCCATTCACACACATAGTGACGCATTTTTACGCTCCAAGGAAAATAATTAGGAAAACATTGTGTAAAATGAAATAATTGCAATTTCTTCATTTTTACATAATGTTGTCTACCCAAAGTTGAAAGTTGACAAATCTAAAATTTCATAAACTTCTAATTGTCGTCTTCAACTCCTTTCAATCTGGACCAGTCTAAAATTTGCCGTCTGGTTATGGGTCATCCCTCACACGTATTTTTAGAAGTGGATTTATGGGTAAATGTACCTAAGGTGACAGATGACATTCAGCCCTGTATAAGACAAACACCCTGACAAATGGCCAGTCGCTTGCCCCATTAGCCCCGCCAAAAGACTTCAACAGGAAGCCCCGCTTCGATTTTAAACGGGATCATTTTGTAAAATCTATGACCAGAAGCATGAAACAAAATACTAGAAAAGATGGTTGTCGACCTAAACGTCGTAACTACAGCTTGAATAAACTGTAGTTACGACGTTTAATTCGCCAAACCCACAAAAACTATTCACAAGTGGCGAACAATGTTGGAGTTCAAAAATCATTCCTGGTCGCAATGAATAATTTCATTGGTGGACTGGTTATTTGATTGGCAGCCGCGATTGGTCAATTATGTCGAGTGTTATTTTTTAACTAAGTGACTGTCTTTTCAAGGTCCATGTGTAAGATGTTCGGTGTGTTGTGGCAAATAAAATGATCCATCAGTTACAAGGTCCTTGAAATTAATCATGACAACATAATGACAACCTTGATTGAAACTTACATGAAAACACATGATTATGCCAGTTACAATAGTAGGTAAGGTACCTAAACGCGGTAACTACAGCTTGAATAAGCTGTAGTTACGACAATTGAGTAGCTAAACCAACAAAAAAGCTTCAAATTAATGTCGACTTATATCGGAGTTTAATTGATATTTACGGTACTCATTTAAAGGAGTATTGTTTTTAGACCAAAATCTCTTTACTTAAGCTTGAATAACTTTTCGATGTTTTGAGTGATCCTCTTCAATAACAGCTTGTATTTTCACATACGTGTATCCTTGAGCAAGCATGTTCATGTCCCCGATTCAGTGCATTACTTGGCTTTCATGGCAATCAGTCCAAACAGTGCAGCACCGATCCAGGACGCTAGCCAAGCCATGACACAGAAGGCAAATCCAGCATGGAGATCATACACGGACTTAATAGGGTCGTAGATTTCATCAACATATACCGAAAACCCAATCATCAAAAGGAGTCCTGGAATTAAAACAAACCGGGGTTTAAAGTTAAAATTTGTATTAGTCGAGTTTCTCGTATTATGACTGAAGTCATTAAAATTTTCGTTTATGAGTACAGTGGACACGAGAAAGTGATTTTGGGATTTATTAACCATTTCTTTTTTGGAAGCCTTGCACAAATGGAATGGGGTTTTAACACTGCTTTTGATATTTTTGAAGCTTTATCACTTATTTGATGCTTTTAGAAACTAACCAGCACCAGGCTATTTTTGTAATGTCCTGTCAAAGGACACACCCTCTTATCAGGCATACGGCTGGGATTCCAATCCATGACTTTTTACGTCTTTCGGATCATTGCTTAATCTGGTAGAAAACTAGGATTTATCCGAAGAGCATTTAATTAGCTGTACTAAAATTGGCCTGTTGCTGGTCCCGCCTACTTACTCCTAGGGTCTCGACCACTGACCCCGACACGAAGTCTCGGTTCGATTTTAAACGGCGTTATTTTGCAAAATTTATGGCCAGTAGCATATAACCAAATAGTAGAATGGTTGGTTGACGACCTAAACTTCGTAACTACAGCTTGAATAAGCTGTAGTTACTACGTTTAAATACCCTAACCAACAAAAAAATACACAAATGGCGACAAATATTGCTTCAAATATCAAGTCCGGGGTGAATGATTTGATTGGCAGATATATTCCTTGATTGACAGCCGCGATTAGTCAATTGTGACGCCGAAAGTGTAAAAGAGGAACACATAAATCAGAGTGGGAAATAGAAATAAAAGTACCTAGATAATTCCCATACTCTGATATTTCCGTAGCATTCACAAAAGTAAAGTATGCTTAACTCGAAATAACTAGAATTATTTCACTGTAACGATTATTTCCCTTGAATTAATATAAATCGAACTATTTATGGTATAACGATATATTCCACATTTATAGACCAATAACATAGACCAGAAGTGAACCTTGAACTCCAAGATTAACTGGCATTAATGTTAAGCATTCTGTTGGTTTAGCGACTTATCAAAGCTGTAGTTACGACATTTACTTCACCAGCAAACCATTCTACTTTTTGTTACATGTCACTGGCCGTAAAAATTGCAAAATAACACTGTTTAATATCTACGTCGAACCTATTGTCGTAGTCAGTAGGCGGAGCCAGTCCATTTGCATCACGTATCTCATTTAGTACTCGCCTTGCGAAAATGGAGAACCTCACAGCCTAGAGAGGTATGACTCTGTTTCTGACTGACCGAAATAGGCAGGCTTATCAGGATCTAAAACTATCGCATGTCTAATGATTGACGAACTTGTCAATCAAAATCGAACGGCCAATAAAACAGAACTTGAACACCGGTAACTCCTTTTCAACTCATACATTGGCCGATATTAATGTTAGACATTTCTTAAATATCGTAATTACAGCTTGAATAAGCTGCAGTTACAACTTTTAAGTCGACAAACAACCATTCTATTACATTCTTACATTTTACTGACAATAAATATGATTGAACATCTAAGCCGAACTTTCTGTTGGAGTGGGCAGGCTAGAGATCCGTGAAATAATTGACCAATCGCGGCTGTCGGTCAAATAATCAGTCGACCAATGAAATCATTCATTTATTACGGAAGTACAGTTTGAACTTAAACATAGGGCGACATTTTGATGAATCATTTTTGTTGATTGGGTGACTTAAACGTCGTAACTACAGCTCATTCAATCCGTAGTTATGACGTTTAGGTCGCCAAACAACCAATTAATTATTTGTTACAAGCTACCTGCCACAAATTTTACAAAATAACGCTTTTTAAAAATCGAAGCGGATCTTCATGTCGGATTCAATGGGCTGGGCCAAAGAAGTCAATTGCCGGGGCCAGCGATATTTCCAAATACAGAATAGTTGCATTTTTTCTGTTAAAAACAACCAGCCTGCATGACCCGAGTGCAATAAATCTCTCGTTCACAACACTGTTTGTTGGAGTTTCAGATTTATGATTCTTCATCTGACTTAATTACAGCGCCCAGACTTTGACTTAAGTGTTTGTTTTCGCCTTTTTGTCCTTTTAGAAAAAAATAAATGCTGTTCTTCCGATAACTTTTTGTCCTTCTTTTCAATAAAACTCTTATTATCTTCTTCATTGTTTTTATTTTTTAATTCCCCAAACTTGGTCAATGGACAATCTTAGAAATGTAGTACCGGTTTAATACTTTATACTAATCCAGTGCACTCAGTGATATATATTTGAGAAGAGTTGCAGACAACAATTTAAAGTTTATGAAAGTTTTGAATCTCCAACTTTCTTGGATGAAAACATTGTGGAAAATGAAGAAATTGTTGTTACAATCATTTTCACAAAGTTTTCCCAATAGTTTTTCTTTGGGGGCGTCAGAAAGCGTCATTGTATTGAAGTGGGTTAATGACTGAGCTCTGATATCTAAGTCGGTGTTTGTAAAGTTTGGCCCTGACTTCAGTTTCCTCGTTCGAAAGGTCAAGTAAAAACAAAACTATTTTCACTTTATCTATAAATTATCACTTTCTACACATTTTCGAAATGACAGGACAATTTCATCAAATCTGACACTGGCGAAATAAATATTGACATATATTTATAGCGCTACTATAAATTTTTATGAATGCAATGCTTTTACCTTTCTCGCAATAGCTATCTAGCTAGTTTGTTCGGTGCGTAAAATACTATATATCGTGAACAAATCTTTATCCATATTTCAATATTGATTTACATTGCTTAGCACAGACCGGACTGTTATTAATCCATCACTAGAAGACAAAGTTTTATATTGTTCCATGTTCAAAGAAGCTGTATATGACAATTTTTAGTTGGTGGAACCTTAGGTATCTCTGTCTATTTGTTTACAAAAACAAACGTCGCGGATATTTAAGAAATAGCTGGTAACAAGCAATTTCTTCATTTCCAAAAAAGCGGGATTGTGTGGGAACGGGTTAAAACGAATCCTCTATCTCAACCAATTCAATAAATTCCCTCCTTTTTTAAGTCCCATTGGAAAAAATAATTCAAGAAAACAAGGAGAAAAATTAAGATACTGCTTGTTACAAGCAATTTCTTTAAATACACCTTGTTTTCGACCCCCAACCACCCCCCCAAAAAAAACAAACAAAGATATTCAAAATTTTATAAGTTTGAATTGTCGGTTGCCTCTTCATTGACTTTGGACAAGTCTAATTTTTTCTGTGTGGTGATGGCTATAAGCAGATTAAATCACAATTAGAATATGGATAATAACCGTGGATAAATATGGATAAAAAATGTCGTAATAACCAAATTGAATAGAATCAGTTATCAACCGTCAAAATATATTTCAACCTAAAATTATTTGAAAAACCAGTGGCGAGTAGAGTAAGGAAACATTCAAAACAAGAGGACCATGATGGTCCCAAATTTTTCAGCTCACTATCTTTTTCCAAAAGAAATTGTACCTTAGTGGAGCAACCTAAATCCTTAGTTTATTTCGATAAACTCATAAACTCGCAACCATAATTAGGTTGCAATCTATATGCTAGACTGGTGAACCTGTCCCATCAGCGCTGCTCCCGATATTGGTATCGTCAGATTAGGACAGGCTCGCCAGTCAATCTATATGCCAGCCCTAGCTTCGTTTGTCCATTTTATAGCGCCATTGCGTGGCTAAGTGGTCAGAACGCGCCAAATACGTAATCTTAGAGATACGTTTGAAAACTTGAATTAACCCATTTCCGAACAATACTATTTTTTCACGATCTTAAGAATTTCGGAAAACAACTTCATTTTCAACATTGTTTTCTACCACAAAATGGAAAGCTACTTAAAGTCATATAAATTTGAGATTGTCGGCTATAACGTCTTTGGATTTATGACAACTCTGAATTTATGCTGTGAGGGAATGGGTTAAAGAAAGAAGCCCATGTATTTCGCAGGGATAACGAGGCACATCACAATGTCTCTGAAGTCAGTAAAATCGGGAAGTGCTGACTTTTCTCGTCGGCAACATAAGATAGAACAAGATGTGTTTGTGAAACACTATGCCCCCGAAACAGGAATTCTTTAGAAACGGGTGATTTTTAAAACGGTTGAAATTCTGACCTTGACCTTGATGAAATGCGCCTTGTTGAGACCTATCTACATACCAAATATTATTGTAACTTAATCGGGGTTGAAGTTATAGGAAAATGTTTAGTTGGCAATTTAAGTTTTGCAGACAGACAGACGGACACCGATAAAACAATATGCCTCCGATCTAATCGATGCGGGGGCATAAAAAGAAAAAAATGTGGATGGTGACCTACACGCAGTAGCTAAGCTGGAGATAGGACGTTTAAGTCGCTAAACCAATAAGAAGAACTAACGGTCTAAATAAATGATTTAAATGGTCAGTAAATGTTTAAATTAACAGAGGCGATCCGATCCGGCTACTGTTCAATATTATATAAAACCGGATTAGCGCTATCAGAATATCGTTTTTCTCGCTAAAGAGATCCCTCTGGAACCATGTAACCAACCTTTTTATAAGCAGTATATCGTACAAACCGTTATCCCTTTAAACTTAATTTACTGTATTGCATATAAATAACTACAAACCTGCAGCAGCAAGCAGTCCGGTCGTGGCATACAACAGAATCTTTTGCTCCTTCATCACGAAAGTTTTGAGAAAACCGCAAATAATGGCGGGTACAGTTGTGAGCAA
Organism: Fragum fragum; assembly: GCA_946902895.1. NCBI lineage: Eukaryota > Metazoa > Mollusca > Bivalvia > Cardiida > Cardiidae > Fragum > Fragum fragum. Next base: position 33,659,995 of record OX336372.1, read on the forward strand.
CCCTAGAACTACCATCGCCTGTACCGCTCGTAGTTCATCCGTTGCTGTAAAGATTCGGAGGAAAAAATAAACTGTAGTCGTCATCCGGGACCTTACATTTGATACAAGACGCCTAGAAATTGTGTTTGTCAAGAGTCCAGTGCTTTCGTGAACGTACATAGTCGATATCCAACGCGCATGCTTACATGAATCATTTCCCAAATGCGACAATTGATCGAATTATATTTGACTGACTTTAGTTTTATGTTAAGCGACACTGTCTTGCTTTCTAATAATTGACCAATCGGGGCTGTCAATCAAAGAATCAAATGGCCTATGAAAACATTTATTCAGCCCGAACCTGAGCTATCAACATTTGCCGCCATTTTTACTAACCTTTTTGTTATTTAGCGACTTAAACGTCGTAACTACAGCTTATTTAAGCTGTAGTTACGGCGTTTAGGTCCCCAACCAGCCATTTAACCTTTTTGTTACATGCTACTGGCCATATATATATTTCTTTTTTTTTTTCACAATAACGCCGTTAAACATCGAAACGACACTTCCTGTGGAGTTTATGAGCGGGGCTTAGAGAGTCAGCGGTCGGGGCCAGCGATTGGTCAATTTCGTGTACATTTCGAGGGTTAATTGTGATACAGTTCTGAGTGTCTATAGTCGATAAGAAAAATGAAAAAAATCAGTTCACATGAAATATATCCTTTTCAACTAAAAAAAATACGAATAGTTAATTTATATTGTTCTGACATTGCACCAATCTAGATAAGGCTATAAAAAGCAGACCGAACCTTCCATACCCTCTATTTTAGACAATGCAGATGTTATAGTTTGAATAGAAGAATATACTTTCTTTAAGCAACTTTTCCCTTTCTTTGTAGGTTTTTAATTGACCAATCGCTGGCCCCGCCCACTTACTCCTTTGGCCACGCCTATTGACTCATACAGGAAGTCCCACTTCGATTTTAAACGGTGTTAATTTGCAAAAATTATGGTCAGTAGCATATAACAAAAGACAGAAGCGTTGGTTGGCGACCTAAACGTCGTAACTACAGCTTTAACTTTGAACTCCGACATCTGCTGACATTTATGTATAGCATTTTTTTTTATTTTGGAAGCTTCAATGTCGTAACTATAGCATAATGAAGCTGTTGTTACGACGTTTAGGTCGCCAACCAACCATTTCTTTCTGTTACATGTAACTGGCCATTAATTAACAAAATAATATATGTTAATATCTGAACTTCCTTGGAACTCGGTGCATGGGCAAGGCAAGCGATCCGTCAATTTAATGGTAATCAATGAAATTCTGTCCGCAAAGACATAGAAATGTATATTGATACTTTTTCTCGTATTATCTCGAAGCCAGCACTTAAATTGTGGAATTGTATCAATTTCATTAAAAATGCACCAAATGTCGCCTTGTACAGGCTTACTTGATTTTTCTTGTAGTGTTTTTTTTTTGTTTTTTTTTTTTTGTTATTGTTGTTGTTGTTGTTGTTGTTTTGGGGGGGTTGGTTTTTTTTTGGGGGGGGTATTATTTTTTTCGGACTCTTTGAATTGTGCTTGGAATGTTAATCAAAATTAACTATTAACAAGTGAATTCTTTGAGTGTACTGTCATTACTTTGAACAAGTAGAATAGCTTAGTCAGCAAGCGAAAGCGATTGGATGATCGAACTCACTCAAGAGTCGTAACTACAAATTGAATACGACGTTTGAGTGGCCCCCAAACAGAAATGTTTGAAATGAATATCGGATTTCAACATTGCACCTCCGGTCCAAATAAATTGTTTTGATTGGTCAGTTGACGATTTGGATTACAGCAGTGATTCAATTACATGTAATTTGATCCATTTTTCAAATAGTCGACCGTCTTGTCAAGAGGTGAGCGGCAGGCTGTATTACGTGTAGTTAGAATGAAAATACATTTACTACAGAATCGAACAATCGCGACTGTCAATCAAAGAACTAGTCGACCAATGAAATCATTCTTTGAGACCAGAAATGAGTTTTGATCTCCAACAAAGTCGGCAATTTTTGATAATCGCTTGTTGGTTTGGCGCCTCAAACGTCGTAACTACAGCTTATTCAAGCTGTAGTTACGACGTTTAGTTCACCAATCAACCATTCTGCTTTTTTGTTACACGATACTTGCCATGAACTTTGCAGAAAAACGCCGTTAACGATTGAAGCAGGACTTCCTGTCGGAATGAATTGGCTGGACCAACGAAGTTAGTTGGCGGGTTGAGTGATTGTTCAATTACGCATATCCCTCTTAGTATCCTTAGGGAAGGCATCGCATTGTTGGTCATTATTGTTAAACAAACAATCCTTATTTATTTAAAAGTTGATGGTCAAGATGGCACTTACGGTATCATGGTGTTAAACCATTCTAACACAATTACGCTTTTTGACACCCTACAAGAAAAAAATCTTTGGAAAACATTTTGGAAAATAAAGAAATTGCTTGTTACAAGCAATTTCTTCGTTATCCACAATGCTATCTATCTTAAATGACAAAGATTTCTAAAGTTTCACCAACTGAAAGTTATCGCCTGCAACGTCTTTGAATTTGGACCAGTCTGTTATTTTGTTGTCTAGTAATGGGTTAACGAAACCTAGCACGTGAGAGGGGACCATCTGGGAAGATCGAAAAGCAGCGACAAGGGTAAGACATCGCGAATTAAGTAGACTAGTTATAGTCGATGCTTTTCCCTCTTTTCAGATTCTCTGAAACTAGAACGGTTATTTCACTTTACTATTTACTTAATTTCATAAACCTATCACTGATTGACCTCTGCTGGAATCAACTTTTTTTCAAATATTTGATTTACGAAGAATACGCCCTCCATTTGTGAATGATTCATTGATGGCTACATGCCCTTGACGTATCATTACACCAACACTAATGTACTAAGGTTCTTTACAATTATGGGATGTCATGGATTCGATCCTCGGTGGCGGTACATCCTTTCCGACATTTTTTTTCCTTACCAATGGGTAGATAATCATTAATCTAATAGGGAGCTCGAGGCTAGAAAAACATCTTATGGTGGTACTGGTGCGAGATATACCAAGAATCCATTGATAGGTGATCCAGCCGCCGAGATATGACTGGAAAGTTTTTAAAAGCGGCGTTAAACCCCATTAAAACAAACAAAACTAGGTATCTTAAACTCATTACCAGACGACACAATTTAGGACTGTCCTTGATGAAAACAGGTTGCAGACCACAATTAATAGATGGTGCTTACAGAAACAAGCTCGGTAGAGGAGTATCGAGAGGCGATCCAGAAATCGGTGTAGTACGTGTGTCGAAGCTTTTTAGGGTCTTAGATGAATTAACCCAATACCAGACGGCAAAATTTTAGACTGGTCCAAATTGAAAGGGTTTGCAGACGACAATTTAAAATTGTTTCAAGCAATTTCTTCATTTGACATAATGTTTTCCCTATTGTTTTTCTTATGGGGCGTAAGAAAGCGCCATTATGTAGGAATGGTTTAAATTTCGATATTTCGAGCGGTATTATAAAGACCGTCCTACTGTATGAACTTAAAAAAGTGTCACTCGTATAGTGGAAACCATTGTGGGAAATAGAAATTGCTTGTCACCTGCAATTTCTCCTTTTTCCACAATGTTATCTTCTATGCTATTCTCCAAATGCGGGGTTGTTTAGTAATTGGCCAGATTAGTGGATTATCTTTTATCATTTTACTAGTGAAGTTCACCTTTAAGGATTTTTCGAGGATTTATAGAAAAGAATTTTATCCCGAAGTGATACACGTAAGCGGATAAATCTTATTGTAAAATACAAAAAAGCTTAAGTATACATTGTTGCACTTTTATCCTTTTCGTTTTTGTTTTATTTTCTTAACACAAAATATAAAGATGAATTGCTCCTATTCCAGATAAGGCTCTTTTACAAGCTCTGATAGAAACAAATCGACGTATGGCTAACAACACCGACTGGCCTTCAACAGGAAATTCAACTATTGGTTGATTGAATGGGGTTATACAGTATTTCAATCATATTTCGGCGGCTGAAGCACCTAACAATTGATTCCTGGTATTTTTCACACCAGTACTACCGCTACGTCCTTTCCTAGTCTCCAGCTGCTATCCCACTTTACGATTACGATTGCGGTTTACGATTATCCACCAATTGGTGAGAGACAATTGTCGGAAAGAATATTTGCAGCCGCCGGGGATCGAACCCATGACACCTTTGATTGAAGATTATGAGTCTGGCGCGCTACCGACTGCGCTATGGCAACTATAACACTTTCCTGTTTTCAAAATTTTACAACTGCCCAAATTCAAACGGGTAGCAGACGACATCACAGAGAAAGTTAATTTCAAAAAGTAACCATCCTATATGATAGAAAATATTGTGGGAAAAGAAGAAATTGCTTGTAAAAAGCAATAACTTCTTTTTCCACAATGTTTTCTAAAATTTAATATGATAGGGCCATAAAAATCCCGGATTGTACAGGAAAGGGTTCAATCGGCTTAGTTTTTTTAAAAGGTAGTCGCAACTAACATGTAAACAGTAAAAAAAATGGTTGGTCGGCGACCTAAACGTCGTAACTACAGCTTGAATCCCACATCATAAAACAATTAGAATTACAGCCGCCTCTCCTCCTTTGATATAATAGACGATCGAAAAGATCCAGAGCCTTGTTTCCAACAACGTTTTGTTTTTAATAATTTCAAAACAAGGACTCTGATTGGCCGAGACATTTGAATCAACAAGTAATATGCTTTGGTGTTTTTAATTAAATATGGTTGATGAAAAGGGAGTCTTGATCCCATCGAAGAATTATTTACAAGCAGTAAGGATTGGACGAATAACGGTTAAGGTTTGGGATATTATTTCTTTTAAGAAAAAACACTGTTGGACAAATCACTGTTTTCAAGATACCTATGTCGAATCTAAAAATCGTGATAACTAGTAAAATTTTGAAATATATTTTAATAGACTATCTTCACACACACCCCACACCCCATAAAAAACTCCCGTCTATACCACCCACCCCACCCATTCTTTAGACTCATTCCAAGTACTCCTTAATATTCTTTCCAACATTTGTCGTTAATCGTAAACCTAATTAGGACGAGCAGCCGAAAGTATGATGTGGTAGTACTGGTGTAAGAAATACTAGGAACCCAAGGTAAGGTGGTCCATCCGCCGAGATATAACTGAAATACTGTTAAAAGTGGCTTTATACCACATTCAAATAATCAACCATGTACTCCTTTGGTAAAACAAATAGCCACTGTGACATAACTTTGCATACTGGATAAATCATGGAAAACTTTGTGGAAAAAAGAGAAGCTGCGTGTGGAATGAACATCCCCTACTTTTTCCTATAGATGCAGATTTCAGCGGAAAAAGTTGGTCACTCAAAACAAACTCATTACAAAATAATCCACAAATTATCCTTCTTCGATTGCTAGACTACTTTAACACTTTTAACCCAATCCCTCCATTTTACAGACCTCGTGAAAAAGTTTTGGAATACATTGTGGACATAGAAGAAAATGTTTGATTCAAGCTATTTCTTTAATGTCAACAATGTTTTCCTTTCGAAAAGATAAGAAAAAAATAGAATTTCACCAACCCAAAAGTGTCGTCTGCACCATCTTTCAATTTGACCAGTCTAAAATTTTATCATGTGGGAATGGGTTAAATTAATGTCGTTTCAAAATTTTGAAATTAATGTCTTTGTTCGTTTATCTGCAGTTCTATAATGAAAGATATTTGAAAAAAGCAAAACAATACCTCCGTCAGAAGAACATAGTTTTATACCCGCCCCTTCTCTACACGATTTCCATAGCCCAGCGTACTGCTCCACTCCATTCAGTTCAAAATAGATCCAATATTCCAGAGAAACTGCAATGATCTCGGCAACAAAAGCAAAAACTGCAAGACCGAGTCCCACGAGCACTAACACCTCAGCCATGTTCCTCGCTCAGTTTTAAGAGATCTATTTCGGGTTTAACTTACTGGTATCTTTGCGTTGACTACCGAGTGTGGTCCTATTTGGGTATCCTTTATGGAGTCTACCCTTTACTTGATGGGGAAAACTAGACTGTTTCAAAGTTAATTGACGGATCGCTGGCACCGCCTACTTACTCCGCTAGCCACGTCCACTGACCCCGATGGGTAGTTCCGCTTCGATATTAAACAGTGTTATTTTGCAAATTGTATGAACAGAAGAGCAAAACTATTGGTTGGCGACCGTAATTACATATTGAATGAGTTGTAGTCGACGTTAAGTTCGAAAAAGCCTCACAAATGATTCACATATATGTCGGCCTATTCCAAAGTTCTCTTCCGATCTTAAAGAATGATTGACAGGCGCGATTGGTTACTTAGGTTGCTCCCGACAAGGAAAAAAAACCTTTACACGTCCGAGATGGACCCTTTTTGAGCGACTGGTCGTTTTTAATCTACATTTAGCCCTTTCGAATACTACACATGTTTTTATCCCCCCTCCCGAAAAAAATGTTGAAAATGGAGAAATTGCTTGTAACAAGCAACTTCTTCATTATCCACAATCTTTCCTACTCTAAAAGAGACGACATTTCTTTAAATCATCAACCAAAACTTATCGTCTGAAACTTCTTTGAATTTTGGCCAGATTTTGTCGTTTGTGTTGTGTTAAGATTGTTCATATATTCACGTTGTAGGTACGTTTTAGTGTACGAGTCCAAATAAGAAATAATATACTTAAATACTCTAATTTGAGTGAAAACAATCCACCAATATGACATCCCTCGCTGAACCTGTGCCATGCTAAATTTCGGAACTTTATATAATCATAAGACTGAAAGCAATGAAAGTATTAGTTATGGTACAGAGCTAGATTTATAGACAATACTCGCCTAACAAGGACAGTTCTACGATGTAGACTAATAATATGTGCAGACTGATCTTTATCTATATTTATTCCAAAATCAGGAAAATACCAGTTTCTGCATTACAAAGGTAGAGAAATTTCAAAAAGATAACAGTTGGTCAAGTATGGTAGCCGAATACAAACCCAGATCTATGACGTTAAGCAATATTGTTGACAATAACCCTACATCAAACGACATCGGTTTCATTTGAACATCGTTTATCCAAAGAAAGAAGATTCGAAGAAAAAATGGCACTAAATCGTTCTACATCTCAATCGGAAAGTCCGTTTAAAAGTCCACGAATCTTTGAATCTCACTGCTCTAATCATGTGGTTGCTTCATCCATTTTTCTTCCTTTAATATCAGTTTGTGTCTTAACTTTTTCCCATCCGACATAGATTTAGACCGGTCTAAATTGAAATAAGTTTCAGACGATAATTTTCAGTTGCTGAAATTTAAAAAAAGGTCCGTTTTTTTTTTTTTTTTTTTTTTTTTTTTGGTAAAAACATTGTGGATAATGAAGAAATTAATTGTATCATTGTTTTATTCTTGAGGGAGGGGGGGGTGTCAAAAGGCGTCAATGTGTGGGAATGGGTTAATTTTCGAATAGGTTTATATGTAAGTCAATCAAAGCTTAAGAGCAGCTTGTGTATTCGCACATTTTGATAAGAGTATTTATTGTTCTCTCTGTAGATAGATATAGACTCGACTCTTCTTTAGTCGATCAGCAAATGTTATGAAGGTACGTCGTGGCTTTTAACGCTGCTCCATAGCACGTAGTTGTGAAATTGTGTTATGTGATTTACATGTAACAGAATTGCAAAGTTGCCACAGCCAATCAATGAATCGATTGAACATTCGAAATTTTTAGCTAAAAACTTCAATCCTAATCTCTGACTCTTAGGTAAAAAGCATCTCGTTGAGGGGCGACCTAAACTTAGGAACTACAGTCAATTTTCTTATGCGACCACCTCTCTTAAGCGACCATTTTAATTAAGCGACATGCACCAACATCCCAGTTTTCAAAAACAGGGGATCTACATAATAAGACGTTTTGCAAATGAAATTATCTTTACTAAATCCTGTATCGGTGGATATCATTAGAATAGTCTCAATGACACTGTTCTAATGAGTTCCATCATCATACGATCGAGTGAGAATCTTGCAATAATATGTGTATGCGGTCAAACCGATCCCTAATGTGTGTCACAAAAAGCGACCTTTCTTGAAAGACCACATTTTGGTTGTCCCTTGAATGGTTGCTTAACCCTTTCCTTTCATTCCCTGGATTTTACGTCTCTGTGATTTCATATTTCGGGGAACATTATGGAAAAAGAAGAAATTGCTTGTAACAAGCAATTTCTTCTTTTCTGACAATTTTTCTATCAAACTGAACGATTTTTTTTTTCAAATTAAAATCCACTTAAAATTTTCGTCTGCAAAACCATTGATTTTGGACAGGTCTACAATTTAGAAAAACAGGGACGGGTTAATACAAATTTAATAGTACACCTTGAATCGACCATACGATTATAATGTCTAAAACTTCTACAAGTTTTGTCACAAAATTTAAGTCGCCCAACACACGGTCTTTATTTTAGTAGATTTTCGGTCTGACATGAAGTGTCACTTCGAAATTATCGGCTTGTTTGCAAAATCTATTGCAAGTAATAAGATGTGACATAGCAAATAGGAACCACGTGACTGCATAAATTCTTTAAAACTTTAAACCCCATTCAATCAATCAATCAATTAAACAAAAGATAATTTTTGGCCATTAACACCATTGTGGAAACGCCTCAACTTTCATTGGGCATCCAAGAGGGCTTCCAAGAATCCATTTGAAGGGCCTCCGACTGGTCAGTCTGAGGCCGATGTTGTCAGAGCAATGAATTGCTCACGACAATCAATAATTAGTAAGCTTGTCAGATGCTGACCTACAGAGACCTGGAGCGGCACGAGTGACGCCACATCGGGATGAACGTGAAATATGACAGCGACATCTCCGAAACAGAATTCACTAGTAGAGAGATGTGATGATGGTAGGTTTACAGCCTAAACTGTTAAGAACCGTTTGCTAGCAGGTGAACTTCAAGCCCGAAAGGCCTCAAAATAAACCGATTCTTACACCTTATCATGAGCGCAACAAGTAAGCATGGGATACACGTCACCTACCGTCCAATCGAAGACAATGGGACTCGATTGTCTTAAGGAACGAATCGTGGTTCACGTTGCGATTTACCGATAGCATGGTGGGTGTGCTCCGCAGGCCTGGAGAAGGTCATCCTCAAGCATATGTTAGAGATTTGGACAGATTTAGAAGAGGTTATTTTACGGTATCGGGATGTTTTTGCGCTCGAGGAAGTTCTTCCCTTGATGTTGGTCAAGGCAATTTAACTGTTACCAATCCAGGGATCAGATTTTGTCACCCTTTTAGCTCCACTTTATATAGACACATGGGCCTGGTCTTATGGTACAAAGCGATAATACTAGGCCACACGCTGCATTTTAAACCAAAAAATATCCGGAAAAATGCAAGTATTGAAGTCTAATACCGGCCCATGCACAGCCCTGACCTCAAACCGATTTAACATATCTAGGATGAGCTAGCCCACTGTGTCCGTCAGAATGTCAGTCCATCTCAGACGTTAGGGGATCATGAATGTACTCTTGTTGAACAATGGAGACGTCTTCCTCGGGTAGTGTCCATAAATGTTCTAAGGAGGCGTCTAGTTGCTAAAGGTGGACACAATCGATATTGAAAATAAAAGTGTTATCTTTTGATCATCATAAAGACCTTACTTTGAATTAACTCTAATTTTCAACGTTAAGCAAGATAACACCCTGCCGCTGAGCAATATGTATAGCTTTACGAATAGCCAAATGTTTTTTTGATTCTCATACACAAAAAATCCTTGCAGTATATCTAATATCAAACAATTGGTATAAAAATTCGGAGTGTAAAGTTTTCGTTTTTGCTCAGTATATATAGGTCGAAAACACCGAGAGATTAAATAAGAAGCTTAATTTTGAAAAGAGGTTGCCCCCTTCGACTGTTTTAATGACGAGAAAATTCAATCTAACTCTCTGTATGTTCGTTTATTTATCGGCGATACCGTAGCATTTGCCCATATGAGCGACTCCCCAAGAAGACGGTTAAATGTTACGAGGGATAGTGCAAAGATACAGAACGAAACTATGGGAAGTCCGCTTGGTTCTCTAACATGCTCAGTAGAAAGAACCTTCACACTTGACCTCGATTTAACGACTCATTCGAAAGACAATTAGTTTGTTAGACGGATTAGCCTCGGGCTCGTACCCCGCGATCTCGATGTTTGGAGGTTTGAATGCTCTACCAACTGAGATAATGTGGCTGTCATCCACCTCTCTAATTCCTTAATCCCTTTACATTTGACCCGTCGCGTGATTTCCGCTCACTAGAATCACCGTCATAGATTAAGATATTCTACCAAGAGATACAGATTTCTACCAGATAAGCTTGCGGAGAACATGCAAGCTGATTGGGGTCGATCTTTCAGCTCTTCCCAGTTGGTCCTTTTTTGTGTGACAGATCATTTGCTCTCTTTAATCAACGGATGTCAAATTGCAAAGACAAAAAAACGCATTAAGAGCATATCGTAACATGGCGACCAAAACTGCTTGAAAGCAGAAGTTTCTATGACATTTGGTCACCCAAAGACGATATTCAATTCAGGCTCTAAGCATTGGTATTGCATCTTAGATATAATTACCACACTTTCTCCTTTTCTAATAATGTTTTCTAAAAGTATTTTTCTTAAGTGCGTAGAAAGGGGTGCTTGTGGACTGGGCTAACTCTACTAAATAATGTGTTGTTGTTGTTGTTGTTTGTTTGTTTGTTTGTTGTTGTTGTTTTTTAAATGAAAATAGACTTTATTGCATACAAGGAAAATAAGAACAGTAATTACAGTTTGATTCTAACCCTACTTGCCACTATCTTTTTGTTGTTTTAGGTGAACTTCGGGAATAAAATGAGGCTAGTGTTTGGTTCTAAAAACTGACCCTAAAGACTAGTTTGCCTCGTATAAAGACTTACAACAGCACAGTAAATTGACGCACCGCTGGCCCAACCCACTGAGCTCCAACAGGAAGTTCTAATTCGATATTAAAAGACGTTATTTTGCAAACTTTGCAGCCAGGAAAATGTAATATCAGAGTACTGATAAAACTGTAAGCTGCATAATCTCCAAGCATAGTTGTCGCCATACACCTCTGCAATGAGCTAATTGACAGGTAATAGAAGTGATATTATTTTATTTTTATTTTGATTCGCGAGAAACAAAACGGTTTGGACATAATAAATATGATTCAAAATACATTATACTTGCTTAAACTTGATGATTTACCTGTTAACTAACGAACTACTTTTGTTCTAAAATCGTTTGAATAGCTAACAGAAAAAAGCTGTCATATTCATGCGACAGTTTTTAAACTGAAATCAGTTGAGGTGTACAAAATCTTGTGATCAAATGACGTATAGGCAGACTATTTACTGTGCCCATTACAGAAGTAAATGGGAAAGAACCGAGTGCAAGAGAGTGAGCTAAGCAATGTTTTGTAAAGTTATCTTCTCTGCTAAAGGTTATCATTATAAATAAACGAGGTAACCAACATGACAAGATCTTGGACTTGTTCAAATTGAAAGAAGTTGCAGACGGCAGTTTCAAGTTGATTGAATTTAGAAAATCGTTCCTTTGTTACAAGCAATTTGTTCATTGTCCACAATGTTTTCCAAAGGTTTTTCTTGAAATGTTTAAAAAGCGGAATTGACTGGGAATGAGTAAAATAGCATGCTTTGGAAAGAGTTCTCGTCAATTTGAATAGAGCTTGCAATATTCCTGAAATACATAAGAGCTACTTTTTATGGCGTATGTTCGATGGGGGAAAAGTCGCGAGAATAAACTGAACTTTATATATTTAGGAGATACTCTATTTGATAAACATGCCTATATTATTCTTTAATACAAACGAACTGAATTATGATGAATTAAATACTTCAAAATCCATATCAATTTATGAAACCGCAGAACATTCTAATCAATGAGAATGAAGTTATTTAACGTTTTGGATGAATGACTTGAATGAAATTAACATGGTGGCTAAGAGAGCGAATTTAGATTAAATGAATTGATGTTTTGAGCTGCAAATGGCCAAGAGACCGCTGTTTGCAGTGTTATAAAATGTGTTTCAGTCAGGAAAGAAAGATAGTAATAATATGTTTTATTAAAGTGAAACATAACAATTTGTTATTTAAATTCTATAAAGTGTTATGTATTACCCAGCCATGTAAATGGCTTACGATTTACTAAATGAAATTTTAAATTGTGAAGGTACAAACACTATGTATCAACGTTGTCACATATCAGATATCGTGTTAAACACGTCATATCTCGTAGGTGATTTCAACTAGGAAATATTTCTATACAAGCGGGTCATTATAGAGTAATCTTTTTTCTTTCCTTTTTGCAGACTAAAGATGAGTATAGATGCAGATTGTGCGGCATTATCATGTAGCACAATCTGCATCCGAAGACTCTCTGGGATATTTGTAACTCACAATCCGCCGTAATTCAAAACGCCTGCATTTCATTTATAGTAATACCTTAGAAATTATGTATAAGGATGCTATTTGTGTAAATGAGATTTGTTCGCTAAAGCCAGTCCTGCGTTCATGATGCAAATCGTTCGCGAACATTCATAATTTGCAACTCACTTTGCATGTGTTTACACGTTTCGCGAACCTTTTCCATCCCGAAGGCAAATCTGGATCAGGTTATCTTTAAGCTCTTTTGGGATAGACGATTTCTAGACTTTATCACATAAGCGTTTACGTATTTGCTATCATTTTTGTTCTTGTGAGTAAGAAATTATAAAAGTAACTTATCACCAGCAAAATCTTCCTTTTCATTTGGGTTTATAGTTTATTTTAAGAAATTCTAAATTGTATTTATGTTGAAAAATGATCGTCATGGTATATGCGTATAGTTATGCGCGTTGATTGTTAGTATTGTATTGGAGGAAACACTTATTATTTCTTAAGTCAGTACAAGTCTGAATAAATCCAGCTGATTTATATACAAGTCTTTTATCTCTAAGAAATATCTTCAAGCGATCACTATATGATAAAATCTTGGAGATTGACACGATTTTTTCGGCAGTAACGTAGAATGGGAGTCTTGGGTGTAAATACGCTGGGCACACAAGTAATTACTGGTCCCGTTCACTGACTCCACCCCCCCCCCTTCCGACTCCAACATTATGTTTCACTTAGATATCAGAAGACGTAATTTTGTAAAATAGAATTGAAAAGGCTTTCGTTACGACGTTAAACTCGCAGAACCGATTATTTGATTGAGAGCTGTGATAGGTCAATTAGAGCTTAGTGAAGTTAAAGTCAGCCAGGATAAGGGCAATAGATTCAACATTGTCCGCATTATTCTACAAATATTACATTGTAATTATGATAAGCGTCATTACGTTATAAAGGATTTGAACTACTGTCCTCTCTGAGGCGGTGGATTCGTGTTAGAGCCGCCGGGTATTTCCTCTTTTTCTGCATATTCTTCGATGGCAAGAAGGGCTCCAGATAACCAACACGCTAGCCATGCCACTATACAACAAGCTAACCCGGAGCCCAACATAACTCCTGAATCGTTGTCTTTGTTGTGGTTGTATATTTTGTCAATGTAAATTCCAAACCCAGTCATCAGGAATAGCCCTGCAATGAAAACATACTGTGCCATATATATCTGAAATTGCCAAATAAATTATTGAATTAAAAATCAAAGTCCTGACTGAAAACACAATCCAGGCGGGATTATTATTTTTATAAGATGTCCGAATTTTAAGGAATCTGAAATTTTTTGCGTTAATCTATCTACCCTTGAAATTCAACTCAAGTTTCACTGATAATAACAGATATAAAACGATGTAAAATATTGCAAAGGTAGGCGGATAATGATTAAACTTCAACATTTAACTTCAACATAATTTATTAAAAGATTCGATAAAGAACAATATTCCCTCTATTCAAATTTAAGGGAATTAATCAATTCAAAAAAAAGTAATTATTTCTGTTTAACTCCCTTTGACCATTAACATGAATGTTAACAAATACCACATTAAGCACATTTATATATCCACCAAAGGATATACAACGAAATGATAACATTTTCAAACATAAAAAGGTGTGTTAAAAGACATCCTTTGCAAATAAGAGAATCATTTTCGAATATCCGTAGATCAAAAATGATGAATTATGTAGACGAGTCCAAATAAAAAGAAAAAAATCGGAGAAATCTGGGTCCTTATTGACCCGTTATCACAATATTAACCCAGTCATCTTTCTTGAGAGGCGTAAAAGCGTCATTGTGTGGGAATGGGTTAATGTTAACAAAACGATAGTAACTAATAATTGATTGTGTTTCAGTCACAATATTTTGAGGTTGTTGAAAACATGATTTTCTATACTTACTACAAGCACCCTTACTCCTTTCCCGCACAATACCTGATTTTCACATCCCTGTGAAATCATACTTGAGAAAACATTGTAGAAAAGAAAACATATTTGTAATAAGCAATTTCTTCTTTTTACACAATGTTTTCATTTCATTCAGGCTGGATACTGTTTGCATTGTACTTAATTTGTAATGCTGCCTGCTACTCCTATGAATCTGGACTAGTCAAATTTTTTTAGGAAAAAAACTGTAAAGGGTTGAGACAACAGTATGAAGACACTGTTTCGCTAAAACTGATGTTTGAGGACATATAAAATGCAAATGTTCGCTGGCCGTACAAAATATCGGAAGTACAGCTTGAATAAAGCTGAGGTTACGACATTTTGCATGCCCAACGACGATATAAATCGCAGGAAACACTCTCATGTGATTTACATAATTCCATTTAACTAACAAGCCATTAAAAGGTATAATAAGAGCATTAAAAGCGTATGCCACGCTTATTTTCATGTTATGTTAAAGTTGGTAATTCATTCTGACTTGTCCCCTTAATACCGAACCGGGAATAATCTTGTTTTGCAGGAAGTTTAGACAAAGATCAGCCTGCAAATAGGTGCAGTCTGATCTTCGTCTACACCACCAGCTTATCCCTTTTAAACCAAGTTTGTTTACAAATAATATTTTCGAATTGAATAATAACACACTATGTGCTTCCAGTGCTTTCATCCCTTTGATTTTCCCACAGTTCTATAGAGAATTTTATACAGCATGACAAGGGTTCAATGATGAAGCGTTTATTTGGCAGCTAACATAATCATGTTTGTTCGGAAAATATCTTCATAAGTTTCACAATGTTTATACACAAACGATATCGCCAAAAGTCCTGGATAAATTGGGTCAAATTTCCTTTTAAGTGTGATTGAATCCGAAGAGTATCGACCATTGTTAGGCTGCACGATTTGCATTGACTGTCTTTGTCATGCCCCAATATCATCCTTGTATTGCTGAACCCCGATATTTCCTGCTTCGAAGAGGTATATGTACATGCATATATGTAAAGTCTGATCTTTGTCTTTACCACCTGCTTATCCCTTTTTAAACCAATTTGTCTATAAAGTAAATTATCAAAATGAATTATAACGCACGGTATGTGCTTCGAGTGCTTTCAGTCCTTTAGTAGTAGATTTTATTCAACACGACAAGGGTTAAAGATGAATTGTTCTTTAAGTAGCTAACTGACTTTAGTCGAATTGTTTCCTACGGTCATTTTTTTTTAAATTTAGAAACGTCATTCAAACTATCCTAAACAATTGACGGATCACAGCAATCGATTGGCAAATCAAATAATAATTTCAGATAATATATGGACTTTGTACTTAGCTTTTTTGTTCGTTTGGACACTTGATCGTCGTTACTACAGATTATGTTGGTCGCGAATAACGACTCGGCCTCAATTTTATGTCCCGACCAACTTATTTCTATAGAATAATGCTATTCATTACTTCAGTCGATCGGACATATTTGAGGTCAGAGGGAATTTTCAGCGAACCTTCTGTTTTCTAATTGACCAATCGCGGCTGTCAATCAAGGAAACAATCGACCAAACAATCATTTATTTTGTCCGGAAATTAAATTTGAACTCCGAGATCGGCCATCATTTCCGTGAAACATTTTTTGTTGGTTTGGCGACCTAAACGTCGTAACTACAGTTTTTCAAGCTGTAGGTACGACACTTAGTTCGCCAGCCAACTATTTAATATAATATATGCTACTGGCTATGATTTTTGCAAAATAAAGTCGTTTAAAATCGAAGCGGTCTTCCTGTCGGAGTCAATGGGAGGGTCGAGCGATTTGTGAATGAACAACAGCTGGATCATGTATCTTTTTAAAATTATTTTTTTTCCATTCCCTAATGGTCCCTGTACGCTGGATGTATCACTATTATAGAACCTCTAACTGTTTAACTCATTACCAGACGACAATGTTTTAGACTGGTCGGAATCGAAAGATTTTGTTAACGACAATTTCAATTTCATAAAATATAAACTTCTTTCGTCTTTCAAGGAAAGACATTGTGGGGAATGAAGAAACTGCTTTTTTAAACAATTTATCCATTTTCCACAATGTTTCTAAAGGGTTTTTAAGCGTAGTAAAAACGGGATCGTTTGAGAATGGTTTTTGAGTTTACAAGGGACTATCGTGGACTCCGAAATAAGCCTCATACGTGCATGAGAGGTCATTCAATCATTCCAAGATTAGGTAAAGTTGAGTAGAATGACCATTTGCATAAAAAAAGGTTTTAATTTAAGAATTGAACATTCTTCATCAGACTGGATAATCTGTTCCGCCTGACTAGGATCTACAAAGCTTTTGTGTATGTTCAGATTGTTGCTTTTCGTGTACAAAACTTACCAGATACTAACAATACTCCACAAATTCCAATGCTAATTTCTTTCTTTTCCATCTTCATGAATATTTTAAGAACACCACCAATTACTGCAACAGCCGTTAGAATCAATGAAAGAAGTACCATTGCCCGAACAGCTTTCAGGTCTGCGGAGACATCTAAAATATATAAAAGATCAAGATATCGTCGGTGTCGTTCTAAAACCTCGTAACTACAGCTTGATTC
The DNA here is from genome assembly GCA_946902895.1 of Fragum fragum. NCBI lineage: Eukaryota > Metazoa > Mollusca > Bivalvia > Cardiida > Cardiidae > Fragum > Fragum fragum. The sequence continues at coordinate 33,677,023 of OX336372.1, forward strand.
AAGTTGTAGTTTCGAGGTTTTACAACCACAACTACGATATACTGTCGAACGCTCGATTGTTAGTTGCTGGGTAGTGATTATAAATCTAAGCGATATACGTCGTTTGATCTCTATTAACCCATTCCAACACAAGAAAATTTTAGACTGGTCCAAATTGAAAGAAGCTGCAGACGACAATTTCATGTCGATGGAATTTTAATTTTTTTTTTTCGTCTTTTGGGATAGAAAACATTGTGGATAATGAAGAAATTGCTTGTTACAAGCAATTTCTTCATTGTCCACATTGTTTTCCAAAGCTTTTTTCTTGTGGGGCGTAAAAAGGAGGGCTTGAGTTGGAATGGGTTAAAGATGGCTATTTCGATAGTGAAAATATAGGGGGTTAGTTACGTCACTGGTCGTAGTGTCTAAACATTGGTCAGACACTGAGAACATTAGAGCAATTGATCATCGAATTATTATGTTACATATTTCGAGTAGATATTTAGTAAAACGTAGATTATTTACAAAACGATCAAGGTCTTTGCACAGTCACGGTTCCGATTTTCTCCAAAAACAATCGTTCTAAAAAGGTGTTTCTTGGTGACAGTTTGGACAGCTATCCGTGGAATTTAGAATGTTCTAGTTGTCTGAAGAAGCTTTAAGCTTGTATCTGTATATAGAGCGCATAGTGAAGATTTTGATCAAACTGAGCGAATGCACAGGCTGATCCGGGTCCTTACTTTGCGCATATATATAATGGATATAATTGCCACACACGTGCTTAAATATAGGACAAAAACGTGGGATCAGGTACATTTTGGGGCTTGTTGTTTATGGTAGTAGCAGTGTTGTTGTTGTTGTTGTTTAAAAAATGGATAAAAATAAAGGTAGAATTATCATTTCCCACACAGAAAACCTTCTCACGGTATAGGTTTGCAATGGTCGATACTTTCCGCATTTCACAGATGTCCCCATTTCTTGTGATGGGTCAGAGAACATAACGTAAACATAACCTAAGTATCAGATTGCAGCTGTCAAGCACAGAATTAATCGAATAATCGAAACATTCATTTAGACTGGAGGTGATCTTCAAACTCGAACATTGGCCGGCATCTTTGAGAAGAATTTTTGTTGTGTTGGCGATATATACGTCATAGCTACAGCTTATTTAAGTCCCGTTCCAACCACTCTTATTTTTTAAAAAAAAAAATTGTACGTGTGACTGGCCATAACTTTTGCAAAATGACGCCGCAGTGGACCTTCCTGTTGGCGTCAGTGAGCGTTACCATCGGAGTTAGTGGGCGGGGCCAGCTATCCTTCGGTTATAGAAGACATCAGAATTCAAAACGTGTCCAATTGAAAAAAAATTGCAATACAAATTTAAAAGGCATGTAAAATTAGAAACAGAGGCAACAAAAAGTAATGTATGCTAAGGAGTGTATGGAAGAAAATTAGAAATCGGCAGTATACATGATGCGAAAGTTTTCGGTTTTCTGTCCAGGATGCTAGGACGAATGATTGTACGGGACAAGCGTAATATGCTAAAAACAAGTATCTTACCCGTAAAAGCCTTGCAAGAACCGCCTTCACAGACATTCCAAAGTCCGTAAACAAATTCTACCTTTAAGTGCCAATCATTGAGGGCATTGGCGAGTATCATCATCAAGAAAGCAAATACTGCAACACAGAAACCAAGGAACCCAACAAAACCTGCCATGGTCTTGACCGGACTGTAACTTCCTTCTTACGAGTGAATTTTGAAAGCTTGAAATGGCCAGATATATATCAAAGGCTATATTTCTAAGATTTATTGGAAGTTAAAGATCTCAAAGCTTATCCTTGTTTTCCGATTTAACGCTTTCCAGTGTTTTCTTTAATTTCAAGTCACGAGATGTAGTAAGTTGACAGGCTCTCATTTTATTGCAGTCAATCATGGGGATAATTAAGGCAAACTGTGATATTTCCGATATTTATATGAAGGATGTTGTTGTTTTGGCAATTTACATGTAGTGACTACAGCTTTTTCCAACTTTAGTCACGACGTTAAGGTCGCCAACTAATCATTCCTGTCGAGGCTAAGTTGGCATGGGGGTCAATCAATTTTGATTCGTGCAGTTATTAGAAAAATACGAAAGTGCTCGAAAAGAGGCTCGAACGAAGGGGTAAATGACTGATTCCCTTTCTTTTTATTACTTATTTACTACCCTAAACTTATAAATACATTATTTTTATTATTTCTTTCTTTTACTCCGATTTGAATCTTAATACTAAAATTGAGGGAAGAATTTTCTAAGATTCTAATAAAGATTAATATGAATTAATTAGATCAGAGCGATAAATTATACTAATATCCGAAAATCTTAAGGGCGATTTCCTCTTTCGTTTCCCTTTTCGTATAACATTGTACAAAAGTCGTCAGGAAATACAGTCACGTTTTTTTTTTATGTTTCTACTATGAGTGAATGAAAAATTAGTGAGTCTAAATAGAAAGCTGGTGGATCGCGTTTAATACTTTCCTGTTGGTCAAAATCCTATTGGAGACCTAAATGGCGTGAATAAACTGTAGTTACGACAATTGTGCATGCTTTTTTTAGCCCACTTAATCCATTAATCCCGCTTTTTTACTACCCTCAAGAAAATTATAACATCAAAAATGCTTCACATAAATGTCAGAGTTCAAAGTTAACTTCCAGTCTAAATCTTTAATGCGCTCCGATGGAAAATCGAGGTTTTTACTTGGATTGTAACTTGATAATTTCACGAACAGATCAGTGAAACCAAAAAGCCTTTAAATTCACCGTTTTTTTGTGTTTGGGGTGCTAAGGTCGTACGACAAACGCGCATTATAAATTCAAAGAGGTCGTTCGACATCTAATGTAACGGAGCCAAGTCGCGTAGGTATTCAAATAGATGTCCTGCGTGTACCCCACTAGAGCTGATGACCTTGAGTCCATTTATTCAGAGAGTATGTGTGAACGTCATTACGAATGTGGTTGACTTCCACCGACACAAATGTATGTTAAAAGATCATGATGGCTGACTTCCATAGAAACATCTAAAGATGTGACTATATAAAGTTAAACTTGCATTACGCGACCACTCAGGGCATGGCCAAAACGTGGTCGTTTAACGCATTCCCACACGATCCCTCCTTTTCACGCTCCCTAAGAAAAAAGCTTTGGAAAAAATGTGGACATTTGTTTCAAGCAATTTCTTCAATTTCCACAATGTTTTCAAGAATTTAGAATTTAACAATCTTAAAGATGTCGTTTGCAACTTCTTTCAATTCGGACCAGTCTACAATTTTGTAAAGAGGGAATATATTAAGATAATGATCTCTTAATGCACTTTTTGTGACATGTATGAGGAATTTGTTCGACTGAAAACGTAAACTTTTGCAGGATTCTCACTTAGTCCTATGTTTTAGGATCTCATTAGAACCGTCTCATTGAGATAATGTGTTTGCAAAAACGATCAATTGTGAATTTATTTTGATTTTGCAAGAGAACATGGATGCTGGTCGCTTAATACCTGGTCGCTTCATAGAGGTATAAGCTTTAGCACGATTGACTGTATTTGTGAATTTTAGTATTGACTGCAGTTTGAATATGAATGAACAAGGAAATCAATCAATTCACAATAAGAGAAGAGCCAAGTTCGGTCGACTTGAAATGTGGTTTTTAAAGGAAAAAAATTAATAATAACCATACTTTATTCCGAAAAAAAATAAAATGGTGAATGGATAAATACGTACCTTAAAATTTATAAATGGAAGGGCATGATAAGTAAAACTAATAAATCTATTTCCATAGCATGACACGCTCTTAAAACCGCTACGAAAATTCAAAACTCGAGGAACAGAAACCACAAATTTCGAGAGAATTATTTCCAGGATTATTGTAAGGCTAGAAATAGAGGTATTGGTGAATGTAGAAAAGTTAGTACGACTTTTGATGGTAAAATTGCTACAGGGGAAAATCCCTAATCGCACTCAAAAAAATTAAAGCAAAAATCATTTTGCTTGTAAATAAGAGTTTTCCTCATTTTTCCCTACCCCAAAAGCTACTTGGAAATGGAGTCTGAAAATTCCTTGATTTTGAAAAGGTCCAGGATTTTGTTATCAGGTCATCGTGTACATGCCTCTTAAATAAATTGAGGACCACAGAGCTTATTACTGATATTGTATTAAAAGATTTAAAATAGATTACAGTTGAAACATTTAGAGGTAAACTACGAAAGACCGGTGGTAACATCATGTATTCACAGTTCACACTTCAAACTTCATACATATTAAGTCTGAAATGGGAAGTGTGAAATGTGAATTATGAGACCCGTGGTGACTTCTTAAATTCACAGTACATAATCAAACCAAATTCAATATGAAGCGTGAAGTGGGAAGTGGGAAGCGTGAAGTTGGAAGTTTGAAGTGTTAACTCAGAAGTCTGAAGTGTGAGGTCAGAAGTTTGAAGTGTGAAGTGGAAAGTTTGAAATGTGAAGTGAGAAGATTGAAGCGTGATGTCGGAAGTTTGAAATGGGAAGTTTGAAGTATGAAGTCGGAAGTTGGAAACCTGAAGTGGGAAGTTTAAAGTGTTAAGTCGGAAGTTTGAAGCGTGAAGTGGGAAGTTGGAAATGTGAACTCAGAAGTTTGAAGCGTGAAGTTTGAAGTTTGAACTGTGAAGTCGGAAGTAAGAAGTGTGAAGTTTGAAGTGTGAATTTGGAAGTTCGAAATGTGAAGTTTGAAGTGTAATTTCAGAAGTCTGAAGTGTGAAGTGTTAAGTCGGAAGTTTGAAGTCGGAAGTTTGATCATGAAGTGTGAACTCTGAAATTTGAAGTGTGAAGTTTGAAGTATGAAGTTGGAAGTATGAAGTGTGAAGTTGGAAGTGTGAAGTTGAAAGTTTGAAGTCGGTAGTGTGAAGTTGGAAGTGTAAGGTTGGAAGTGAGAAATTTGAACTCGGAAGTTTAAAGTGAGAAGTATGACGTGGGAAGTGTGAAGTGTGAAGTTGGAAGTATGAACTTTGAAGTTTGAAGTGTGAAGTTGGAAGTTTGAAGTATGAATCATGAAGTGTGAACTCTGAAATTTGAAGTGGGAAGTTTGAAGTATGAAGTTGGAAGTATGAAGTGTGAAGTTAGAAGTGTGAAGTTGAAAGTTTGAAGTCGGAAGTTTCGAGTGTGAAGGTTGAAGTTAGAAGTGTGAAGTTTGAAGTGTGAAGTCGGAAGTGTGAAGTTGGAAGTGTAAGGTTGGAAGTGGAAAATTGAACTCGGAAGTTTGAAGTTGGAAGTAAGACCTAGGAAGTGTTAAGTGTGAAGTTGGAAGTAGGATGTGTGAAGTTGGAAGTGTGAAGATTGAAGAATGAAATTTGAAGTTTGAAGTATGAAGTTTGAAGTGTGAAGTTGGAAGTTGGTAGAATGAAGTTGGAAGTTGGAAGTGTGAAGTTAAAAGTTTGAAGTTGGAAGTATGAAGTGTGAAGTTTGAAGTGTCATTGATCACGTGGCTTTATTTACAGTTCAAACTTCCGACTTCATACTTCAAACTTCTCTCTTCATACTTCCAACTTCACATTTCAAACATCCAACTTCACACTTCATACTACACACTTCTAACTTCATACTTCCAACTTTACACTTCCAACTTCCGACTTCATACTTCCAACTTCACACTTCATACTTCCAACTTCACACTTCAAACTTCCAACTTCAAACTTCCGACTTCATATTTCAAATTTCAAACTTCGAACTTCACACTTCAAACTTCACACTTCATACTTCCAACTTCAAACTTACGACTTCCGACTTCATATTTCACACTTCCGACTTCATATTCCACACTTCAAACTTCCGACTTCATATTTCAAACATCAAACTTCCAACTTCACATTTCACACTTCAAATTTCCGACTTCCGACTTCATTTTTCACACTTTAAACTTCTTACTTCAAACTTCCATTTTCCAACTTCATACTTCCTACTTAACACTTCAAACTTCCGGCGCGTCGGACTGTCATTCTAGAGGTCCCGGGTTCGATCCTCGACGGCGGCACTCAACCTTTCCGACTATTTGTCTCTCACCAATGGGTCGATAATCGTAGACCTATGTGGGATAGCAGCTGGAGGCTAGGAAGGGATGTAATGGTACTACTGGTGTGAGAAATACCAGGAATCCATTGTTAGGTGCTCCAGCCGCCGCGATATAACTGAAAGATTGTTGAAAGCGGCGTAAAACTCCATTCAATCAATCAATCAATCAAACTTCCGACTCCATACTTCCAAATTCACAATTCAAACTTCCGACTTCATAATTCCAACTTCACAGTTCCAACTTCACACTTTCTGCTTCACACTTCATACTTTCAACTTCACTCTTTAGACTTCCAACTTCACATTTCAAACTTCAAACCTCAAACTTCCAACTTCAAACTTCACACTTCATACTTCCACTTTCACACTTCATACTTCCAACTTCATACTTCGAACTTCCGACTTCATACTACCAGCTTCACACTTCCAACTTCACTCTTCAAACTTCAAATTTCTAACTTTACACTTCCTACTTCACACAAGATACTTTCTACTTCACATTTAACACTTCCAACTTCACATTTGAAACTTCCAACTTCACACTTCATACTTCTAACTTCATACTTTCAACTTCACACTTCAAACTTCCAACTTCACACTTAAAACTTCCGACTTCACACTTCATACTTTACACTTCCAACTTCACACTTTAAGCTCCCAACTTCAAACTTCCAACTTTACACGCCTTTCTTCACGCTTCATACTTCCAATGCACACTTCAAACTTCCGACTTCATACTTCCAACTTCATACTTCAAACTTCCGACTTCATACTTCCAACTTCATACTTCAAACTTCCGACTTCATTTTTCCAACTTCTCACTTTCAACTCCAAACTTCCGACTTCATTTTTCCGACTTCACACTTCAAACTTTCGACTTCATACTTCCAACTTCACACTTCAAACTTCCGACACCATACTTCCAACTTCTCACTTCCAACTTCAAACTTCCGACTTCACACTTCAGAATTACTATGTATGAAGTTTGAACTGTGAATTCTTGATGTCACCACCGGTCTTTCGTAGTAAACGCACTGTTAAATTCAGTATTTTAGCAGGTAGTAGGTGCGGTACCAAATGATAAAACTGGCCAGAAAACTGATAATTTTTTACCTTATATGAATCCCACACGTTTCGACAGTTTTCATAAGATTCCGGGTCATGCGAGAAAAATTCAGAACATCTTTTCTAGCCAACAAAGCGTCAGCTTAAGTTAATAAACAACAATTTCAGGTAGTTTCAGGGTTCAACGAGTGTAAACAGCCACTTGAGGCTTCACCACTAAATCTACTGAATGCCTTCGCCATAAAATCAGGTTGTTGTGCATTTTAGGAATATTGCAAGCTTCATCTTCTTTGTACTTTTAACTCACCCTAGGTACACTTGTTTATAATTAGCATTGTGACCATTGAGTTTGCGTCGTGTATCGTCCAGAGTCAACATTATTCTGTGTTAATACTTTAGAGGCAACAATTTTGGCTCAATCTTTATGATATGGAAGCCTTGTTAGGTCATTAACATTAACCCTTTGAACGCTATTGAAATTTAGAAAACTCATTAGGAAAACACGAGAAAATGTGCATATGTGGCAATTTTGGTCAAATTTTAATGTAACTTCTTCAGAAATATCTATCGGGGCAAAAGATTAACTCTGTTGAAAAAGGGAAGTTTATGATGGAAAATAAACGGGTCTCCGTAACAGTTTCTTTGTTTTCACTCCTGTGACTAAATATATTGGCTCATAATTCCTTTGTATTCCATTTACGGTCAACACGTTTAGCTCAATAAGTATGAAACTTGGTATACTTACGAATCAAAACGCACGGATTCGTGGTCTTTCAATTGAAGGACCTCTGATTACATCCTACGACATTAAAATTAGACTGAGATATCAAATGGTATCTGTTTGAATTATATAGGGCCAGTCACTCAAAAACAAATTGATTGTCATTATAACCTTTTTGTTGAAAGACCAGCAGAAATGCTGTCAGTCAATTTTTGTTTGACAGTGGCGATCCCTCCATTTCAGAATACTGCTTAGACTATCATCTTAAAGCTTTAGATTCTGGGGTGAGAGTGGGTAAGGTCGTGGTGAAAAGAACTGTCATGGTATATTTATCATAACTGAAACCGGTCCACACCAAGGAAGGCCACCGAAGCTTTATTATATGAGCGCGTGCGTGACATTTCCAACCATTACACATGTGCGCCAAGTAAAGACTAAGATCAGCCTGTGCATCCGCACAGTCTGATCAGAGTCTTCACTCAGCGCTCTCCAGATAGATACTAACCCAAAGTATCTTTAAACAATCAGCGATTATTCTAATTGCCCCGAATGGATGTCCAGGGTGCTCAATGTGTGCGAGTCACGCACATGCAAAATTGTTGGAAATGTCACGCACAGGCTCATATTTCATCAAGGAAGTTTTCCTTCATGTTGCAAAAAGATACATCGGGAGACAAATATGAAAACCTTATAACAGTTGTGCGTTTCAAATATGTGGATTTCGACCATCTAAAGGAAAACCTTTCATACCTCAATGAAAAGATTGAGAACCGAGCTAGTTTGCTTTCTTGTGATCGAAATATTTGCATTTAGATTGCCTGAAACTGTTTAAATCTATGCTATTTTATATGTGTATATTTAAGTATTATTATACTATAAAAACACATTAAAATGAACCTTTGTTTGATTAAAAAAACAATAACGATGTACAATTCTGTCCGAATCCGCTTTAAGGTTTTGGAGAATGTGATTTTTTCACACCACATAGAAAATAATAAAAACATTCTCTTCTTCTTTTAAATGAAGTTGAACCTATAGAGGTGTTTGTATCAATCTGTCCATAATCGAGACCAGTCGTTGGCCAGGATAAAATGCCTTGATTTAAATTGAGTGTGAAATGATAGTTAAATATGGTTAGGTGCTGCTGCCGTCGCAATATAACTGAAATACCGTTGAAATTGGAGCTACCCACTCACCCCCGAAAAAAATGTGTGAATAATGATCAAATGGGTAATGTCAAATACGTATAACAAAATGTACTTTATAGTGTATAGTGTAAAAGTGTACCTATAAAAAGTCAGAAAAAGAAAAGAAAGGCCTAATTATTTATTTATTGAAACAGTACTTTATCGTCCATTATCTTTCAAAATATCGTATCGAAAGACTTTTCGATATGTTGATGTTGGTAGCCCGCCGATCACTTTCCTTTGTAATAACAACAAAAAATACATTTTAATGTGTCCATTTCCATATACCTTCTGTGCGTTGATCATAATTTTTGATACTTCAAATGCAACTTCATTATACTTTTGTAGTTCGTCGCTTTAGCCAATGCTTTAAACAGGCCTGCGGCAAGCCATGCTGCTATAACGCAAAATGCGAATCCAGCGTGTAATCCTGTCTTTGCTATCTTGGCTACAAAAACACTGAATCCAATAATAAGAAACAGTCCTGGAAAATAGCTGACGGACAAACTATTTAACTCAATACCAGACAACAGAATTTTAGACAGGTACCAATTAAAAGAAGTTGAAGAAAATGGCTTTAGCCCATTCCCACACAATGAAATTTTAGACTGGTCCCAATTCGAAGAAGTTGCAGACGATAAACTTTAGTTAGTGAAATTCTAAATATGTTTATCAAATAGGATAGAAAACATTGTGGATAATGAAGAAATTGCTTGTGGTGCGTAAAAAGCGTGATTGTGTCGGAACGGTTTAAGGGGATACAATTGTAAATACCTGTGTTGTTCTAGCTAGAAAATAATGTGGAAAATTAAGAAATTGCATGTTTATATACCAAGCAATTTCTTCTTTTTCTCAATTGCTTTCACATATATTTTTTTAATGAAGGTCGTAACAAAGCGATTGATGAAACACCGGAAAATGGTATAAAAACCAAATATCACGCTTTCCAAGCTTTGACATTTCAACTCGATATGGAAGGTGCTCTTTATTATTCATAACTCGACGGGTCATTTTATTTTATTTAACCCTTTCCTGTACCCTCCCTGGTTTTTACGCCCCTTTGATTTTAATAGAGAAAACATTGTAGAAAAAGAAGAAATTGCTTGTAACAAGCAATTTCTTCTTTTCCACAATATTGTCTATCCTACGGGATGGTTATTTTTTCAAATCAATTCCACTTAGAATTTTCGTCTGCAAAAACTTTAAATTTTGGCTGGTTTAAAATTTTGCAAAACAGGAAAGGGTTAATAATTGAAAAGGCGATTATCACATATGTGCCATTAAGGTAAACAACAAAAGCCAATTCTGATGTTTATGAAAGGGAATAAATAAGGGAAATTTCATACCATTGTTAGCGTACTCTGACCCTAATCTGATGGTTCTATGAACGAGCTTCTCTACAAAAAGGTATGAAGTTTTGAATCAATTTATAAGTAAATCTATTTACGACACTCTCCCTGAATATGGTGCCGCCGTCATAGCGCAGTCGGTACCGCATCGTACTCCTAATCTTCAATCATGGGATGTCAAGGGTTCGATTCCCGGGGCGGCACATATCCTTTCCGACATTTGTCTCTCACCAATGGGTAGATAATCGTAAACCTAAGTGGGATAGCAGCTTGAGGCTTGGAAAGGATGTAGTGGTAGACCTGGTGTGAGAAGTAAAAGGAATCCATTGTTAGGTGCTCCAGCCGCCGCGATAAAGCTGCAATACTGTTAAAAGCGGCGTAAAACCCCATTCAATCAATCAATCTCCCTGAATATGACAGTTCTGGAATGAAGGAAAAAACAACGTCGTGGGGAAATCATTATTGTGTATAGCCAGCCGTTTTCACTTTTCCTGCCTTGTCTATCCTATACATGTATATTACCCTTTTAGATGTACAAAATGTTTTTCTAAGGTTTGACCTTGTGACATAGTTTTTGACCCGACATGACCAATTTTCGAACTCGTCAAAGATATCTCGTAGACAAACATTCTGACCAAAATTCAAGACATTTGGGCCAAATATGTGACATCTAGAATGCACACAAGGTTTTTCTAAGATTTGACCTGGTGACCTAGTTTTTGATCCAACATACCCATTTTCGAACTCATCCGAGCTCTCATGTAGACAAAGATTCTGACAAAAATTCAAGACATTTGAGCCAAAAATGTGACCTCTAGAGTGCACACAAGGTAAAAGTTGACGACGGGCGACGGACGACGGACACAGCCCGATCACAATAGCTCATCATGACCACTACGTGGTGAGGTTAGCTAAAAAGACTGAAACAACAACATAAAAATACGAGTTCCAGGCGAAAAGATATCTTAAATTTGCGAAAACTAGGGAATTACGATTACAGGCTATTAAGGCTGTTCGTGATATTTCAAGCATGAACACCAGGATATGATAAATATTAGCTATTACCAATTACCACACACAATCCCGGACTGGTAGAGATTGAGAGAAGTTGCAGTCGATAATTTCAAGACGATGGAAATTAGAAAATATTTGCCTTTTAAGTCAGAAAGAATTATTTAGATAGTTTAGATTTAAAAATCATTTTGACGGAGTTTGGACAGTGATCTTCTGCAAATTGCGTTTGTAAACAAAATATGACCCTTATGACATCCGACCTTAAATTACACGTATACCATTCATGTGAAAACACGCATTGGAAAGAATACAACACAAAATGTGTTCTCTTTGTAAAAAGACCCCTTTCTGTCCGAATTCAATGGAAATATGAACGCCTACTCAATTTACTGTATGAGAACTCAGTTTTACAACTGACTTACCGCCATTGAAATTGTTCATATCGCCGGTCAAACACATTAGGAAAATTACGTGCTGACCACAGCGCTTTGCATATGATTTTAAGTATGTTATGTGTTAAGAAACCGATCGAATTACCTAGTACAATATATTACACTGTCTACGTTGCTAAATGTCTGTGGTTCACGCTGTAGTTGCGATGAGGTACCTTACCTGAGATTGTGAGACATTCATCATTAGTGCATGTTTTCATAATCCGGAATGTACTGAAACTTCCTTTCCAAAAAAAGAAACACTGGTGCTGACCCAGTAGTCCAGATCTACCGATACAATATCGCAAATAAGAGCAAAGATTGCTACGGCGAAAGCTGAAACTACTAAAATGTTCAGATAGTCGAAAAATTGCAAAATTGTCTAAAGTCCAAATATTTCTCTCTGCGTAGAGCTGACTTTTGACTTCTTATCGTTCTGAGCGAAATTCGAATGAAAAAGGAGTCGGTTATGGGAACCTTACCCCATTCCCCAAAACGACGCTTTTTGACTCCCTCAAGAAAACAACTGGGGAAAATGTGTAAAATAAAGGAATTGCTTGCAACAGGTCTTTTTTTTTAAACAATGTTTTCTACCAAGAAAGTTAAAGAAAAAAATAAAATTTCATTAAATTTAAACTGTCGTCTGATACTTCTATGAATTTGGACCAGTGTGGTAATGGTCGTTGAAAGAAACCTTGCCAGTCTGCTTTATCAGCCTGTAAAACATGACAGAATCACGTTCAAGCTAATATCAGTTATTTGACTCATTCCCAGACGCTAGTTTTTTGACTGGTCCAAATTGAAAAAAGTTGCAGACAACTACTTCAATTGATAGAGCTTTAAAGGTCGTTGTCTTTGTCGGTTAAAATATGATGGAAATGAAGAAATTCCTTATCATAAGCAATTTCTTCATTTTCAACAATGTTTTTCCAAGTTAATTTCTTGTTTGTCATCAAAATGTGGGATTGTGTAGGTATAGGTTATTAAGGAAAATATCTTTTTTACCACATTTGCTTCGACATCTGTCTGTATTCAGATGGCAAAAATTAAAGACATAATAGAATGACAAACAAAATACATTTTAGATAATGAAAGAGCGAAAACACTAACGTCTCATAGGGAAGTATATCAGAGCCTGCGCTTGAAGTTCCCTCTCTGACACCATGCAAAAAGCAAAGAATTATGTCGGCCTATACATTTGACCAATCGCTGGCATCGCTCGCTTACCTCGATAGCCCCGCCCCTTAACTCCAACAGGAAGTAACGCTTCGATTTCAAACGGCTTTATTTTGAAATCTTAATGGCCAGTAGAATTTAACAAAAAATAAAATAGTTGGTTGGCGACTTAAACGTCGCAACTACAACTTGAATAAGCTGAAGTTACTACGTTTAAGTCGCAAAACCAACAAAAGTAAACGAAAATGGTGGCCAATGTCGGAGATTAAAACTTATGTCGGATCTCAATGAAAGATTTCATTGGTCGACTAGTTATTTTATTGACAGCCACGATTGGTCAATTGTATAGTCAGGTTTGAGTTCTCACTATTACTTTACAGATAGATACTGACCCAAACTTTCCTTAGACGATTCCTGGCTGTATACAGTCTGCTCAGTGTTTGCTCTTCACGCGAGTGTTTTTAAATGTTTGGAAACGTCACTATATAGTTCAATAAACGCCCCGCCCCCAATGGTGAGGGCAGCAAATTTTGCTTGAAAGGTTAGTCATCTAAATTCGCGCAGGTTGTCAGTGGTAGAGCTGCTTTAAAACACAAAAAACTATTCAACGCGTATAAACCAGTATTTCCAAACGAAAAGATATAAGTAATTTTCAGACGGTCACCTATTTTGTCCCGGTTTTAGGTATATTGTCCAGGTTTTAGGTATACATGTATTAAATGATGTGGAATATTATTTTACTGAACTATTCTCTTCCACTACGAGTTCATATACGATGTATTTATATTTCATAAATTGAAATTCAGGAAATAAGAATGGGCATTTTATATAGAAAAATCCAAAAATACCGAATAGTTTGTATTTTGCCCTTAAATATCGAGGATCTGTGTTCGTATCACTTTATATGATAATGTTGTACTTCTTGTGAGGTGACATTACAGTTCCAGTGACGGAGAAGGTGTTTGGATTGAATATGGCTATCCAAAATTTTCCGCAAATAGATAGCTTGATAAGAGATAGGAAGAATCGATATACTGTGAGACAGAAAACCATTCAGAAATCTGACAATAGTAATAAGCTTTGAACCTGGTGAATTTGCACAGAACATGGAGTTGAACGAGGGCCACTGCTTAAAAATAATCCCCTTTTCGTAAAACGAGCCACATATATAACAGTTGTCATGTTTGTCAATTTACTTTAGCTGTTTATTCTATTCCCAGCTTGATTAACATGCGTAATATGATCCTTCTCAATTGACCAATCGCTGTCAGTCATAAAAACGGTTGACCAATTTGATAATTGCTTTATGCCGCCGGACCATTTATTTTGCAAACACATATATTTTATGAATAGATTGTATAACAAATGGACTACTTTGTCGGGGTTAGTCAATTATTCTTTAACTTTTAATAAAATGCAACTGTATAACAATTAATACTTGGCACGTTTAGCGGGTAGATATGTGGGTGTGGTTTTGTATTAATGGTGTATCTAATGTTAAACCTTAAGTTAATAAAAACGTAAACTTTTCGAAAATTTCAAGTTTATCAGAAATATGTCCGGATTTAATACGCATCTGCTGATACCCAAATAACTATTAAATTAGAAAGTCAAGGTTAATTTTCAAGATAAACTTTTGAAAAAAATCATTTCAGAATTAAGATTCTTAAACCAAAAGGTCGAGCAATTGTAATCAAGTTAGCGTGGAAAAAATGTTAAACTTGGATACTGTATATCTCTATCAACATTTACCAACACGTTCTCATTTTCCAACAAATTGTATCCATTTTTCAATATCGTCTGCAACCTCTTACAATTTGGAGCATTTTAAAATTCAAAGAGCAGGAAATTACCAGGAACCATCGGCCGAGTATTATCTCCTTCACGCGATGCGATATAGTTAGTCTATCTGACCACAATGTACTCAAAGTGAACTACTGTGACTTTCTGTTATACTACTGTTTCTCGGTCTGTCTGTGAGGGTTTACAAAAAATGTTCCGCTCCATAAAAGAAGCCATCATGTTACAATCAATCCTCAGAAAATATTTTTGTTTCATGCTCTTACAAAATATTAAAATTAAATTTATGAATAACTCTGGTCGCCATGAAAACCGAAAAGGGGCTTTTTCTTAGCTGATTTTATAGAGTTGTCAAATTTTGCCTATAGCATTGGCTAATGGTATTCTTTCGAAGTATTGAAGTCAATATTGGACATATTTTGAGCGTGTGTTCACGGATTTTTTAAAGAGATAGAAAATGAAATCTCTGAAAATTAGACACACCGCTTAGATATTTCAAATTATACTTGCTGCATGGATTTACGATACTTTACCGAAACACTTGAAATTAATACTCTTAGATCGACACTATTCCTATGATAACCTTATTAAATGCTATTTTGGTGGGAGGGTGGAATTCCCCTATTTTAGAAAAAAGACTATTGTTTTAGTGCAATCGTTTTAGTAAATCTTAAGACTTTAAAAATCGGACCTAACGCAGTGAAACTGTAGAGGGCTCTAAGTAAAGGCATAGTAGAAACATAAGCCCGGGTCATTGGACGCATGTGCTCAAAAGTATACTCGTCAACACTGGTGATGAAAGAATGACATAATGGCCAACAAAGTTTCTGGAAAAGTATTAGTCAAATCGGTGTAAAGAACCGTAAAAAAAAGCAGTATATCGTTTGAAGTAGAGAAGAGTAACGGAAAAGTGTCCTTTGATCCTAGCGGAGTTCTTAAAAAATTGGAGAAAATGTTTTAGTTCACTTTTTAAAGGTAACACCCCAACGCTTGATTACGATGCGATAGAACCGAACCATAATCAACACGAATACGTCGATGCTTTTCTTACATAGCCTGTTCAATATTTGTTTTATAAAAGGGATTGCCCAGTCAATGTGGGAAAATGCATAATTAATCCTTTACCGAAGTCGTCATCAAATGATCCTAAAAATGTATGGTCTTATAGGGGGATATCTGTAGCAAACAGTATGTACAAACTATATGATAGTGTATTGAACACTAGATTACTTAAATGGGTAGAGCAAAAAAGAAAATTTGTTGATGAGAATACGTTTAGAACGTATAGGAGTACAACAGAAATCTTTCTATCCTATATCTAGCATAATTGAGACGAGAAAAAACCAGAGAATGTCGTGCTTTTGTCGACTTCAATAAGGCATATGACTTTATCGACCGAGCAAAGCTATGACAACGCTTATTCTCAATAGTTATAAATAGAAAGTAATTTACTGCATTTAAGTTCTTCTACAAAACTTTTTCCTCGTCTGTAAGGCTAACTGGGCATAACTAGGATTGGTTTCATGTAAATTGTGGATTACGCGAAGGCTGTGAGTTGTCTCCCTTGCTTTGTAAAATTGGCTATTGGATTGAAAGCGTCGAACGTTGGTAAAAAGTAAATAATAACATAATTTGTATACTTTTGTACGCAGATGATATTTTTCTTATCGCAGAGTCAGCAGAAGACTTGCAAGTTTTTTTTCTAAATCAACTAAATCATTGGTGTACACGTAATACAATGAAAATTAAACTGACAAAGGTAAGGTCATACACTTTCGGCCCTTGTCAGAGCAGAAAATGTCTACCCCTTATTCATGTGTAAGCCAAAATTTAGCCATCATAGGTAGATATACATATTTAGGTATGGTAATAAATGAACATTTAGACTACAATATTACTGCTAAAGCTGTCTCTCAAAGTGTGAATCGAGCTCTCGGCATCTTTATCGCAAAAGGCAACCGGAGGTCTTTCATAAGACGTTTTCACAAAGCATTTCGATAGGACAGTGTGGCCTGTCATTGCGTATGGAGCTAGCATTTGGGATACTAAGCCTTTTTCTTGTATATATTTTGTATATCTTAGGCATATGAGGTTTATCCTATGGGTTTGGAAGTACACAGCCAATGCCGCACTTGTGGGGAAATGGCTTGGAGTCCACTGAAAACTAGACAATGGAAAACTATCTGTAACCTAACGGGTATATAGGGCAGATCGAAGGATAGTAATACATTTACAAATTGGTTTTACTGTGTTAAAAGTAAACTAAAAAGCCAAAGTTTTCATGATTGCACGTTCATATCGACTAGGAAATGTAAAGGCAAGCTAATAAAAGCTTAAAACCTAGTATGGAAAACGACTTTAAAGCTGATGGAAAACGTCAATTGAAAAATGAAAAGTATTCGAAATAATGGATGAAACAAACTTAATACCTAGTATGGAAAACGACTTTAAAGCTGATGGAAAACGTCAATTGAAAAATGAAAAGTATTCGAAATAATGGATGAAACAAACTGCGTACCTACGCAACATTCAAGTGGACATTTGGTTTAGAAAATCACTGCAAATGTGTGTTGCCATGTAACCATAGATCTGCTTTTAGCATATTTCGTTGTAGAGTGAAATCACGTCGAATTGAAACAGGTAGATACGAAAACCTAGACATACTTGATAGGTATATTTTCAATGTAACATCGTTGAAGATGAAACACATGCTTTGTAACACGGTGGTCTTTATCAAGATATCAGAGAATGGTCGTGTAATTTGTATAGGTTTAAATGTTTTGTATTTGTATGTACACGAATGGGAAAGTAATAAATAAATGATTAAATATAAACAAACTGTGTTTACACAATTAATTTTCGATAAACTCAAGTTTCTATTCAAGGTAAGATTTAAGATTTATGAATTGACTGCATTGACTGATTGATTAACTGAATAAATGGGTTTAACGCCACTTTTAACAGTATTTGAGTCATATCGCGGCGGCTGGAGTACTTAACAATGAATTCCTGGTATTTCTCACACCAGTACTACCACTGCATATCCTACATCCGTTTCTAGACTGCTCCCACTTACTATTTACTATTATCCACCCATTGGTGAGTGATAAATGTCGGAAAGGATATGTGCCGCTGCCAGGGATCGAACCTATGACATCCCATAAATGAAGATTGGGAATTTGATTCGCTACCGACTGCGCTATGACGGCGGCTAGGATTATGCAAATGGCCTTCCGGGTTTGGACCGTAGGATTTTTTAGCAAAAAAACGCACTTCGCATTGCTCCTTTCCATCCAGGTGTATAAACAGGTACCTGTGAGGGTTGTAAGCCAATGTGCTGTGGCTGCCATAGGCGCCGTATACTATAAGCCGACTTGTAAATGAATGATCGAGGGTTAAAATGTAAAGTCGTTTGATTACGCATGACGTAGAAAAAGACTATTAACCCCAAAACATTAACTTTAACTTTTAACTTTGGTATGTAGCATCATCTGATGGACTTTTATCTGTTTTCGCTCTTTGGACCCAGCAGGCCGATAAGGCCCTTTGGGCATCTTGTTTTGTCTCTTTGTTTTGTTTTAGATTTTTGTTTCGCTTTTTAAGTATTTGAATAAACCATGTCTGCGTATGAAACCATTAAGAGACCTCATACAGTTTATGAATTTTTTTTCACACGCAAATGAAATTTAACCAAGCATAGACCATGATCATTAGTTTCATATTAGAACATTTGATTCCCAATAACTCGAAAAACGTCAAATAGATTTGAATTTATAAAAAGAAATAGTATGTATACATGACAAACAATGCACATTAACTGTTAAATTCACAGATCGCGTTGGCAATCAAAAATTAATCAACTAATCAAATCAATACTTTAGAGTAGAAGTGACTTTTATCTCGAACACTGGCCGACATTTGTGTGAAGTATTTCTGTTAGTTTTGCGACTCAAACGTGATTAGTAACCAATCGCGTCTGACAATCAAGGAATCTACCGACACATCAAATCATTTATTCGGCCCCGGTCTGAGCTTTCAACACCAACATTGTCCGCCATTTTTGTTAACCTTTTATGTTGGTTTGGCGATTGTAACGTCGTAACTATAGCTTATTCAAGCTGTAGTTACGACGTTTAGGTCACCAACCAACCATTTAATCTTTAATTCTTGTTACTGGTCATATATTTTTGAAAATAACGCCGTAAAAATTCTAAGCGGAAATTCCTGTCGGAGTTAATGGGCGGGGCCTATGGAGTCAGTGGGCGGGGCCAGCGATTGGTCCTAAAAGGATCCTAAAAATATTGCGATAAAAAACACTCCCTACGTGGATAGTGATACAGCTTATCAC
This sequence comes from Fragum fragum, assembly GCA_946902895.1. NCBI lineage: Eukaryota > Metazoa > Mollusca > Bivalvia > Cardiida > Cardiidae > Fragum > Fragum fragum. The sequence goes on from OX336372.1 coordinate 33,696,168, forward strand.
AGTCGATGGGATTTCAAAAATCGTAAATACACAGATAAGCTACAGCTTCGTTATTTCGATTACTAATCACCCATCGATTTATTTCCCTTTGCTCTTATAAAGAGTAAGTGTTTATTCTTACTTAGTTTACATTTTCCATATACTTTCCAACATACGATCTTCACCAAGAACTAGAAGCAATTTGGTCTTTCATTTAGAAGTCTATAAAACATTTTTATTGGTCGCTTTTAGCCGATGCTCCAAACAGCCCTGCGGCAACCCATGCTGCTATCCAAGCAATAATGCAGAATGCGAAACCAGCGTGTAAATTTGTGTGTGCTATCTTGGCTACAAAAACACTGAATCCAACAATCAAGAATAGACCTGAAAATAAAAGAAAAAAATACACAAACACAAAACTTATTTTAGTTTGAATTTTTAATCATTTAATTTTTTGTTTCGTCTATCAAAAATAAGCTTTCTGATTAGCAAGATGATAATCATACCTCTATAAATAAAATGTTGATGGGGGGGGGGCTATTTTTTATACCTCCATAAAAAATGCATCAAATTTTGTAAACATATATCCTTTTTTCGCTCGATGTCGTTAAATTATAAGAAATGAATAGAATATTTTTGTTTTGTTTTGTTTTCATGGTGGTATGAAACAAAAACCTATTCACTCTTATGTATGAATCGGCTTCAAGTATTTATACAGTGTGATTAGTGTTTTCGTTTCATACCTCCATAAAAACAAAAAAAAAATCCGTTTATCTCCTAACAAAACGACTGGATAATAACATAACACAACATAAATTTTAGCTACGTGACTTGAACGCAATCGTTCATCGTCAAAACATATGACAATGGCGAAAATGCAACATCAAAGTAAAATGAAGATACATAATAGATAATCAGAAAAATAAGAGAAGAAAGGTAGAAAATGAATTATAGATAAATTATTAATTAAAACATATCTAGCTAGAGGTCAAAACTAATATAATGAAAAATAGTTAGATATATTTAGTAATGAATAGCTGATACCTTTATATGATTCTAGGAAAAGAGAATTGCTATTTTTGATCGTTTATCAAATTTTCTAGTAAATGCTCGGTTTTTCAAGAAAATTTTCTGGTTATCAAACGATTTCGTCGTTCATCAAAATTTATGATAAACTTTCTCTCTGATTCACAAAAATAAAAATAAGTGTCGTTATCTTAAAATAATTGTTTTTTGTATATTACAACCGACAAAATTTTAGACTGGTCTAAATTTAAACAAGTTGCAGACGAACTTGTTAATTGATTGAATTTCAAAATCTCTCTTTTTTTGGGGGGGACAACTTTGTGGATAATGCAAAAATTTGCTTGTAGAAATCAATTTCTTCATTTTCAACAACGCTTACAAAAGTTTGCTTTTTTGGGCGTAGCAATAAGCAGACAATTGAGACGTCATCAAAACATTGGACGTGGAAGGTATATCTCTTCGTCAGGCATTCGGAAATATCTCGGCCGCCTACGGGAATATCCGAGTGTGGTCCAAATGGTCGTCAGGATGTCAATATTTATATTTTAACAAACAATCTGTTACCTATTATACTAAAAGAGAACCATTTATTGAGTTTAATGGAAATCATTGCAATCGAAAACTGTCGTTTAAATAGACAAGTTTCCACGGAATAGACAGATTGTAAACAGTAGGAAACTAAAGCTTAACGTCAAAACCGAGTCTTTGCAATACGTACAATCTGATTCAATATGTTATCACGAAAACAGTGTCTAACTACATGTCATCTTCAATATTTGTTTATTTGCTATATATCGTTGTTTGAATAAGTTGTAGACTCGAATAAACTGCAAAATATTCGCTCGTTTATAAGGGAAAATATATCTCTAAATACTGTCCTAAAAAACTAACAGACGAAAAACAGCTTTCTGTTAGCTACAGTTCCAGTAATTTTAATTTGTGACAAGTGCTGTTTTATTAAATATATGCACAAACGTCGTTTGACATCTCTGTCGATCTTCTTTGTCGGGGATCACCGGGCGTGTTCAGCGATCCGTAAATTACTGTACCTGCAACTATAAGTAGTCCACACGCAGCTTTATTCAAGATACTCTTATCTTTCATCACAAACAGTTTGAGGCCCCCACATACAACAGCACCAATATCGATAAACAGCGCCAGTAAGACCATCGCCCGAACTACCGCTAGCTCGGATGGAACAGCTGGAAAATTCAATAGATCAATCAAATAAATTAACCAATTGCCTGAAGACAAATTTCTTGCCAAACAAAAGTTAAAGGAGTTGCAGACGACATTTTAGATTAAATGAAATTTTTAGATTTTTTTCATTTTTCTTGTTACAAAACATTTTGTAAAATGAAGAAATTGCCTGTCACAAGCAATTTCTTCATTTAAAACAATGTTTTCCCAATCGTTTTCTTGAGGGGCGTCCAAAAGTGTCATTGCGTGGAATGAAACCATCGCCCGAACTACAGCTAATTCGGTTGGAACAACTGGAAAATTCAATAGATCAATCAAATAAAACAACCCATTGCCAGAAGACAAAATTCTAGACAGAACCAAATTTAAAGGAGTTGCAGACGGCATTTTAGATTTTATGAAAGTTTAAATTTTTTCAACTTTCTTTTTACAAAACATTTTGTAAAATGAAAAAAATTGCTAGTCACAAGAAATTTCTTCATTTTACCCAATGTTTTCCCAGTTGCTTTTCTTGGGGGGGCATTCCAAAGGGTCATTGCCTGGGATTAGGTTAAAAGTATAAATCTGGTAATTAACCAATCGCCGGCACCGTCCACTTACTTTGATGGCTATACAAACTGACTCCAACAGGAAGTCACGCTTCTACTTTTAAAGGCATTGTTTTGCAAACCCATTGGCTAGTAGCAAGTAACAAAAAATAGAATAGTTTGTTGGCGACCTAAACGTTATAACCACGGCTCGAATAAACTGTAGTTAAGACGGTTAAATCTCAAAACCAACAAAAAGGTCAACAAAAATTGTGGAGTTCAAAACTCATTTCTGGTCTAAATGATTTCATTGGTCGACTGGTTATTTAATTGACAGTCTCGAATGGTCTATTAAAAAGCCACCATTATCATTCGGTAATATTATTATCGTTCCAGTTTGGAAGAAAATGTTGGCGGAAATCCACAAAGTAAGTTCAAACCAGAGTAAGATTGAAAGCATTGTGAGTAAAAGAGATATTATTTGTGACAATAAAATTCTGCTTTTCCCGCAATATTTTTGTAATATATTTCTTCTGTTCGTCAAGACGTGGAATTACTAGTTGTTTAATTTCGTTGTTAGTTTCGTCTATCAGAAATTAGCGTTCTCGTTGGCCGGCAAAAATATTCACACCTCCATGAACAAAAACTTTGAACACGCAAATATTTGTGTATGCTTATGCACCAAATAGTACCATTAATAAATGTATCAAATTATATAAGATATTTGCGTTTTTCGCTCGATGACAGTAAATTATTAGAAATCTATTGAAAATGCAGGAGGTATAAAAAAAAACTTATTACGCTAATGTATGAACCCGCTTCACATATTCATACAGTGTAATTTTTATTATTTTTTTTATTTCGGTTAATACCTCCATAAAACAAAAAATATTCAAGTTAAGATGCGCAAGCGCCCCCATTTTGTCTTAGTTTCTTTCAGTTAGCAGCTACATATCTTATAGACACAAATAAAATTGAAGTACAACAGCTTATCGTAGGTCTCTTAACCCATTCCCACACAGTGACGCTTTTAGAATATACCCAAGAAAAACAATTGGAAAACATTGTGTAAAAATGAAGACATTGCAATTAGAAAATATTGTGTAAAAATGAAGAAATTGCTTGTTACAGGCATTTTTCATTTTAAACAATGTCTTCTACCTGGAAAGTTAAAAAAAATCTAAAACTTCATAAAGTTTATATTGTCGTCTGCGGTTCCTTTCAATTTGGATCAGTTTAAACTTTTTCACTTGGTAATGGGTTAATAAGATGATAAACGCACTGCATTCTAAAAAGTAACTCATCTCATTATCGGGGAATGAGTTCGTCTGAACGATTTTGCTACACACCTGGCCACGAGGAACATACGACTGCGTCGTTTATACCGCCACATATCTTCCACAATCCAGAATATTCTTTTCTTGTTATTGCCCCAACACTAGCGCTAATGTAAACCCAGTAGTTTAAGGCTACTGATACAATATCACATATTAGAGCGAATATTGCTGCACCAAAAGCAGCAAACCCAAGTACACCAGCCATGATTGAATTCAACCAAATAATTATTGTCAAAATCGTAAAGTTAAAGGTTCGGTAATGCTCTGACTTGTGAGAATTGAGCCGTTATCTCAGAGGGCGCGTAATAAATACAACTAGCATATGCCAACAGTGATGGATATTTTGAAAGAGTGCCCGTTTTACGTTGGGTTTTACTGAAACAAAATTCCCAGTCAGCCACATTACTCGTAGAAGGTGTTTCGTGATCAACCAAAAAGAACAGATGAGAAACAAATGAGGAATAATATGGACGTATTACAATTTGAAAAGATTGTTTAAATCCCAGGCCGTCCTTAATGGGATCGAATATTTTCCTTGCACGTGTAGAAATTGAGACAACCCGCTGATCTGAGCTAAGACTTGCTTTTTGTGAACAAAAACATGTCGATGGTATTAACTGAGTTAGAATTAACGGATACCTTACCAAGCCCATAGAGCGATATGATGTTTTATATAGATATCAAACAGCGTTATTTTGAAACATTTTTGGCAAGTAATACGTAACCACAAAGAAGGAAAAAACTGTTGGCTGGCGACATAAATACAGTAACAACTGCTTGAATTAGCTGTAGTTACGACGCTTAAGTAGCGAAACCAACATAAATGCTTCACGTGAATGTCGGCTATTGTTGGAGTTCAAAGTTCAATTCCGGTTTAAATGAACGAATTGATCGGTCCATTTGTTCTGTGATGAACACTAACGATCATCCGTCACTGTATACGATATAGAATGGTCTTTGTAAACTAATTCGACGAGACGAGGGTTCTTGGGGAAAAAAATACGTGATCTGCGTTAAAAATATTTTATCCAGTAACAATTTTATTCTCTGTGGTCTAGATTGATCATAATATCTTAAATCTTTCCCGATTTTTTAAAGTATTGTTTCGGGTCAATTTGGTTAAATTCTCGGTATGGTAGATCTCCTTTTGACGCCGCTCAAGAAAAAAGTTCTAGAAAACAATGTGAAAAATAAAGAGTTCGCTTCTTACATGCAACTTCTGCTTTTTTCAAATTGTTTTCTACCCAAAAGACAATTTTTTTTATCTTCTATCTGATATGGAGTCTGTAACTTCTTTTTAATTTGGACCTATCTAATAATATTGTCATCTGGTATTGGGTTAAGTCGACGCTGTTGTCCCATTTTTGGTTTGATCTCATGCATAAATTTGTTTAAATTATGTGTTACAGTTTGACAGAGTCATATATGTGACGCGTTAACCCATTCCCATACAATGACGCTTTTGGACGCCTCTCTAGAAAAGCAACTTGGAAAACATTATGGAAAACGAAGAAATTGCTTTTGATAAGCAATTTCTCCATTTTACATATTGTTTGCTATCCAGAAGTTTAAAAAAGAGATTAACATTTCATGAACTTTACAATATCGTCTGCAACTTCTTTCAAGTTTCGACTCTAGTCAGGCTCACAGTCCGAGTCGGACCAGGGTCGATATTTTTTGTTTTTTGAAGATTTACAAGAGACTCTTGAAGCCCGGAAAGGTCTGCAGAGTGGTATTCAATTGTAGGAAGCGTGCTGATTTTAGCATTGAGAACTGACATTTCATCAATATCAAGTTTCTAACTTTGACAATTTTCATTACAGTAAGTCCGCATTTCGTGGAATTTGTGGGCCAGGTTTTTATCGGTGTCCCCATGCGATTATGTAGCACATGAGTACTTGTTCTAGCATGCTAGCAACCACTATCATTGGTTATCATCTTATATCTCGAACAAGGTGTAACAGTCAGGTAATTCGACTTGAACTCTATATTTTCGGTTGGGTACCAAAACCATGTAATAAGCTACAGTTTCAAGGTTTTCTGTAGTCCTACTAGCCATATTTTTTCTCAAGATGGGGGACGATGCGGTTTCGTGTTTTTCTTGAGAATTATGCCCTATGACGAAGATTTAGTATCATTTTTCAAATGGATCTATCTAGTGATGTATGTGTGAGCGGGTTAGGTCGCGTCTATCAATGGGCGTTTCGATAAAACTTCATTTGCGCAAAATCTAAACTTAATCATTTTTGCGCTAAAAGAACTGCATGAAATATTCCTAATATTTCGGTGCATCAATTGCACAAATAACATAATCACTAATCCAATGAATAATGCACTCTACGACATCAATACATTTTCTGTAACAGTGAAATTTTTCACGAATTTATTTTGCATTATGTCATTTTATCGTCCTAGAAGTATACTTTAAAACAATACAATCGGAATCATTTTATCTCGTTCAAAAATATATGATATTATTTATGTTTTAGCACTGAGTTAATAGATATTTGTATGTTGTTCGTGCGTTTGTTATATTGTTATGTTTGTTAGTTTTTACGAGCATCATTAATGTCATATCTGAAGAACAGTATAATGACAAAACACAGGATTGTTTGAAATAACATCAACAATAGAGCCAGTGGCCCTGACGCTCACCTGAGATAAGGCTCTTCTTTTCCTCAATGCCTAATACAAACTGGGTCGGAAGAAGACCTCCTTTAACATTTAACTTATATTACCATGCCAATCAATGCTTTCAACAGATTTCAATCATTTTAGTAATTATTAAAAGGGGGCAAACTAACGTGTGTCTGCCCAATTTGGTTTAAATTGGCCAAATAGTTTTGAAAGGGTTGCCTTCTTTAATTCTATTTTAGTCTAATCACCCTTTGATTCTAAAATTTTATCAATTTTGAAAGAGGTCAATGTCCTGATGCTTTAAGCAAAATTCAAGATGCTTCAACTTCTGGGTCAGGAGGAAATTTTTTTGGTGGTATTGTTTTTTTTTTGTTTGTTTTTTTGATGGTCTTTTTTTTTTTTTGTTTTGTTTTGGGTTTTTTGTATGTTTTATTATGTTTTTGTTTGTTTGTTTGTTTTGTTTTTGTTGTTTTTTGTTTGTTGTTATGTTTTTGTTTGTTGTTTTGTTTTTAATTTTACTCTTGTCATAGCAACCAGAGTTTTCAACTTATTAAAACTATTAGGTTGAAATCCGCCAAGTGGTTTTGGGAGGAGATGTTTTAAAATCCTCGTTTTATTCTATTTAAAGCCCCACCTCCCTTTGGCTCCGCCCCTTGGGCCCGAGGCTAATGATTTTAGCAATTCTGAAAGTTGTCCATGTACTGTTGCTTCATGCAAAATATGAAGACCCTGGGCCCTCTGGGTTAGAATGATATATTTTTTTTTAATGTTTTTATTAGAATTTCAGTTTTGTTACCATGGCAACCAGTGTTTTTATCGGATTTCAATTCTTTTAGCAATTTCCGTTTTGTTACTATGGCAACAAGAGTTTTTTAACATATTTCAATTTTTATAGCAATTATGAAAGGGCATCACCCAAGGAACATTTCTGCCAAGTTTGGTTCAAATCCGCCCAATTCTTTCGGAAGAGATGTCGATTTAGAAATCCTTCTTTATTTCTATATAAGCCCCACCCCCTACCACCTTGGACTCCGCCCCTAGGAACCCGAGGGTGGTGATTTTAGCAATCCTGAAAGACGTCAATGTACTGATGCTTCATGCAAAATATCAAGACTCTGGGCCCTCCATGTTAGAAGCAGATAAGTTTTAAATTTTTTATTAGAATTTCAGTTTTGTTGCTATTGCGACCAGAGACTTTAACGGATTTCAATTCTTTTTGCAATTTCACAGGACACCACAGAAGTTTTGAATAAAAATATACTTTGGCCTTTAAAACAAGGTGTCATCTTGCCCCTCCACCTCGTTTTGAGAGAAACCTCTAAGGATTAAACCGGAATTTGATTCTCAGTGATGCATCTTTTAATCTTACTATGTTAAATTAAATATTGTGAATTATCCCTATCCTGCTGAAGATTTATCCTCTTTTCACTTTATTTTAAAACTTTTGCATATTTAGATCGATTTTTGGTTCATTGGTATTTATATATATTAAGTACAAGCAGGTGGTGTAACCTAAGATCAGACTGCACGTCTGTGCAGGCTGATCGTAGTCAATGCTACTGTCAAAGTCATTGTCAAAGTAAGAATATTCCAGGATTAGCTTGACAAGGGTTAAATGCTATCTTCATATCAATATAATTGATATGTAAACGTGAATCAACAAATAAAAGAAAAGAAATTTGCTATTTTTAATCTTTTACCCTTTCGAAATCTGTCTTGACTCCTAGAATTTAGTGGTTATCAGTATCAAAGCGCAAGCCCCGATAACGTTTTAAAATTTCCTACACGCAGCACAAAATTCGAGGTCTGGCATAATATTTGAGGTTACGGAAAATTATGCATTTGTTTGACTCAATCAGTGATTACAAAACATACAGGTTCGTGATTGTTTAAAACCAGTTTTTAAGAATGCGGCTATTTGGGTGATGTAGTTATGGAAGTTATTTCTTATTATTTTACTGTTTTTAGAATTGATTTTTAGCCCAAGAAACTGAATGTAAAGTCACCGTGCATTTATCACTCTCCCAATATGTCGTTCGCCATTATTCCAACAGAAAAGTTCGCGTATTCATACAGTGTGATTAGTTTTTCCGGTTCATATCTCCATGAAAACAAAAAAATAATCTCTTCATAAGTGATTTTGGAAAAGGATTAAACTTTTACTTTCAAATGAACATTAATAGAATCACATTTATTGCTGTAAACTAAAACACATCTGTGTCCCCGGTATACGTGTTAAAGGGATATATGACATTTAATATAACCATCACAATTAAATTGAAACTTGTAGATCAGCTTGTTCCAAGCGATTCCTTCTTTTCCTCTGGGGTCATTAATGAGCAATAATGGGTTAAATAGCCATATAGACGCTCGGATACGAATGAAAAACTTTTACTTGCTTATTATACTTCAACGGGGATTAAATACCATTTGTATGTGAGTAGAGAAGCAAGTCAGTTTTCGTCGGGTGTCGTTGGATTATATCACTACTTCTCGACATGTTTATTAAATCTTGACATGCTGTATGAAACACTTTTTTGGAATTTTATTAAAACTAAAGAGCTGAAACAATTATGAGACCCTTATTCTGAGTCTAAATTAATTTCATAAACTACTCTGACTCAAAACATAAAACGCGTGATTAAGACTAAGATCAGACTGTATATATGTGTAGACCGATCTTAGTCTCTACCTCTTGAAAGCGTTTACATATTCCTGGTTAGTATGACAAGGTTCGATTGGAAGGTATAAATAGTATTTTAGTCGTATGGAACTATATATGTACAAGTTAAAGTCAGTGATCAAAGGTCAAATTTGTCTGTGTATAGAGAAAATTTACCCCTGATCACTCCCATTAACTTGTAAATCTATACAACAGTCTGTCACATGTACACAAATATTGATAACACCAAATTTTAATTGAATCTTGCATCTGACTTACCAGCCCTGAGATAAAACCCGAGTGCATGTTAGAACATAAATATTCGTACATGATGATCCTCGTTTCGTTGTAGGATGGTCCAAAGTTTGGTATGATACCAGCCTACGAAATTCAATCAAAGTGCTGAAAGCGCTAAAAGCCTGATATATATACATGAGATATATACATAACCTGCGCAGAAAATTTTGATGTTCTTATTATCGGAGTATCACTATTTGCTCAGATCGAAAGTCTATTATGGACATATCTGCCAATTTGTGCGCTAATGGACACAGTCTGTCCGAAAAAAAGTCAATTTTCTCCCCATTGTGGAGTGATTATAACGATAAATAAATATAGATAAACATTTTTTTCTGAAGGATTTTGATAAAGGGCCACTTCAAAGATTTCTGTGAATCTTTTTAAATTCTGTTCAGTACTTTCTGAGGAGAAAATTTCAAAGTAAAAATTTACCGATGGGCGCACGCTTGCACGCATATACGAATGGACGCTCTACGAACGCAACGTCATGGCAATAGTTCGTTGGCTTTAAGCCAGTGAAGCTAACAATGAAAATTGGATGAGCCAAATAGTTAATCTTTAACGAAATTTAACTTTTACCCCGACTTCACAAACAGGAAATATCTTTTTTTTTTCATATTTCTTATCCTTTGTCTTTATATTAAAGATATATATCATAGCCTGAAAACAGATTATTTACAAGATGTGTTTGGGAAACACAATGCCCCCGCAACAGGACTTAACGTTTGACCTTGGTATGTGACCTTGACCTCATTACATGACCTTGACCTTGACATGAGGAGATGCGTATTATGGAGGTGTATATGAGCATTGTATCTTGAATAGGCTGGTAGTAATTGGCAATGTTAAGTTTTTGGTTAAGTTTTGCAGACAGACAGACGGAAAGACTTAATGACGGACAGACAGACGGACAACGATAAAACAACATGCCCCCGATCTTTCAATGTCAGGGCATAAAAAGATACAAAATAAATCAAAATTACTATGTGCAGTGTAGACAAATGTAGTTGGATAAGAAACTTTAAAACAGAGAGAGAGAGAGAGAGAGAGAGAGAGAGAGAATAAAACATATGGTACGGTTCTAGCTAGGAGGCTCTCGCGTGTGATGCGAGGTGCCACAGACCTATTCGGTTATAAAAATATACGCTTTGAAGCTTCCAAGTAAAGAGGGAGAGAGAGAGAGAAAGAGATAGGGAAAGACGGCGTACTGGCGGGGGTCATTTAACAACAACTCTCAAACGCAATGTCAGTGGTCGTATTTTCTACGTGCATCCAGACACATTTTTGAAGTGTATTTTACCATACAGTCGCAAGGCATTATCTAAATGTTCAGATGTAGCATCTTAAAGATCCGTTAAAAGTATGCCTCCTCCCAAAAGAATCCGGCGTGAAGCGCCGCCTTTCAATCGAGCGTATTAATAAATAGTCGAAGCCTTTTAACCCGGTCCGATTTACTTTTCACGCGGAAGAAGATTGTATTATTTTCGTTGTATGATTTCACATTACACTCTGCTAAGGTTTGAAATTACCGTGCTTACTTTGGCGTTCAGATGGCTTACGCATTCTCAGACCAAAATAAATGGACCCTAGCAACGAAGAATGATAAGAAAAACGAAATCATTAATTTAGACCAGAAATGAGTTTTGAATTCCGACATTTGCCGTCTTTTTTGTTAACCCTCTTTGTTGGTTTGGCGATTTAAACGTCGTAACTACAGCTTTTTAAGCAGTGGTGTATTTAAGTTATTGATTTACGACACTGTGAGCCAACACCGCTCTGGCAAATATTATTTACAATAAACGAGCAAAACATAATGCTGACGTCACGACGTTTTTGAATACTAAACTACCTAATTGGCCAATCGCTGGTTCCGCCCACTTACTCCTTTGACTACAAACAGGATGTTCTGCTTTGGTTTTAAACGGAGTTATTTTCAAAATGTATGGCAAGAAGCATGAAACGAAAAAGAAGAATGTTTGGTTAGCGACCTTAACGTCGTAACTACAGCTTTAATAGACTGTAGTTACGCTGTTTAGGTCATCAAACCAACAAAGAAGCTTAACAAAACGGCGGCCAATTGGACTTGGAGTTCAAAGCTCTATTCTCGGCTGAATTAATGTTTTGAAAGATCGATTGATTCCTTGACTGACAGCCGCGATTGGTCAATTATTCCTGTCGTAATTGAAGAGATTGATTGTGCGATTTTTTGTCTAAATTCAGAAAAATATGGAATCTGCAATCAAGCATTTAAAGTTGTCCGATCTTTAAGAAGAAATAAATCTTGTGCTCAGGACGGTTTATTGATTGATTATTTCATACATTCGATTGATATACGTTGTCCAGATATAGTCGACATCTTTAAAGCTATGTTAGATTCTGGACAAGCAGCTTTGACTAGAGGAGTAACTGTGCCGTTATATATAAAAAAATCCAACCGAAGTAAGTGATTATCGTGAAATCACCGAAGTACGTGATAATCGCGGAGTCACATCAGTAAGCTGCTTTTCAGAAATTTTCACTGGTATCGAAAATAATAGAATCACTAAATTAACGAAAGTGACGATCTAAAATCTATAATCTACACCTAGCTTAAGTCTTTATGTACAAACAATTTAATTATTAGCTTCGTCTAACAAAAAGTTCTATTAAAAAAGTATCTAAATTTATAAAAAAAAAAATTTCGCTGAATGTAATTAAGTTATAAGAAATTAAAAAACTTTTTTTTGTTTGTTTGTTTATATATTTGTTTTCATGGAGGTATGACACGAAAAACCTAACCATACTTAAATATGAATCAGCTAAGCGTATTCATACGCTATATTCATACTTCCACTAAAACAATAATTATTCTATTCGTCTCTTAAATATAAGAACAAGTGTACTTTGATATTCTTCCATTTAAACAACGGTAAGCCTTTTTAGGCCGTCGCCCCTCTTACCGAAAACGGGCCATAAGTTAACCGATGATTAACCAATTCCCATACAACTAAATTTTAGACAGGTCCAAATTGATAGAAGCTGCTGACGACCATTTCAAGTTGATGGAATTTTTTTTACAATAGAAAACATTATGGATAATGAAAAAAATGTTTTACACATTTTTTTTACTCTTTAAAAGGGAGGGCTTGTCCAGTAATGGATCGGGCAGAAAAGAACGTGAATGCACCTTAAAGGTGGGTATCACTTTGACATAATTTGTGCAGTTAAATCCGATTTTATGAAGAAAAACAATAAGAATTATTATATTATATAAGCCAAAATGTGACTAAATTATGGATCTTACGATCTCAATTAATCAGTAGTGTACTGAAAACAAACCCTTATGAACCCATTCCCACACAGTGACGCTTTTGTCGCCCCTCAGGAAAAACAATTGGTAAAACAATAAATGAAGAAATTACTTGTTACAGGCAATTTCTTCATTTTACACAATGTTTTGTACCAAGAAATGTACCCGTAATACCCCTTTTCTAATTACAGGATAGTCTTCCGAAGAAAGACAAAAAATCTGAAATTCTTTAAACTTTGCATTGTTGTCTGCAACTTCTCTCAATTTGGACCAGTCTAAAATTTTGCCGTCTGGAAATGGATTAAATTTGTCGTAAACGCTTTTATATATTCATTAGATTTCATACTCTATTTATGAACTAGTTGAATTATTAAATCATGTTATACAACTCTAACAGACAATATGATTTTAGGTTCTTCCGCCAGACCTTTTTTTGCCAAAAGACTACATGCATAAGATTGTTATTAATACTAACTTACATCCAAGCATTAATATGAGGGGGTTGTCATTGCATCGCAGCTACAGAAATATATTTCATGGCTTCGATGTTATGGCTTCTAAACGCCAGTATCTAATATATTTTAAATCAATATTCTTGATGCGTGCTACTGACCATGAATTTTGCAAAATAACACGATTTATCACCGTTGTGGAACTTCCTGTCTGAGTCCGTGGCCGGTGAGAACGGACAAAGTGGGGTCAGCGATTTGTCAATTGACCATTCGCTGGCCACACACTTACTTCGTTGGCCACGCCAACCGACTCCCACAGGGAGTCCCGCTTCGATTTTTGGTGGCGTTATTTTGAAAATTTAATGGCCAGCAGCATATAACAAAAAAGTGGAATAGTTTGTTGGAATAAGCTGTAGTTAAGACGTTGAAGTCGCAACACCAACAAAAAGGCTAACAAAAAGGCGGCCAATTTTGGAATTGAAAGTTCAGGTCCGGACAGAATAAATTATTTGATTGGTCGGTTAATTTTTTGATTGGCAGCAGCGATTTATCAATTCTTTAAACTTGGTCGGGAATAAATCAAGCAAAATTGATTTAAAATTATAAAGGCCCTATTGAGGTTTTGTCACGACATGATTTCTTTATTTCGATCCGGTTAATCAGTTTCCTGAATTTTAAACCTTTAAGCGGAACGAAATCGCGGTTTTCAATCAAAATATCGATCAACCAAATGATTCATTTACACCAAAGATGTTCTTGTTACACTTTACTGACCACGACTTCAATAATAAATGACAAAATATCAAGCTTCCTGTTGGAGTCAGAAGGCGGGGGTCAGAGATCTGTCATTTTTTTCTACCTACGGTGATTAAATCAACTTTGACTTTTCATTTTAAGATGGGAAACGTTTGACGCGCCAAATACGACTTAAAAAATAATAGAGAGCCACATAACACTTTGTAGAACTTAGGATTAGTAAACTTGCTAATCACGCTCAAATTTTTAGGCCAAAGTATAAATGGCTAGAAATTTTATTGAACCAACTTTTCCAGCGATCGCACAGAATCAAAGAATAGATTGACAAAGAACATCTAAAGGTTGATAAAACTTTCCTCCAAGAGACTCTCGATTGTCTGGATTGACCAATCGCTGGCCCCACCCACTTACTTCTTTGGCCTCGCCTATTGATTCCGATCAATTACAAACGGCGTTATTTTGCAAAAAATATGGTCAGTGGCATGTTAAAAAAAGATATAATCATTGGCTGACCACCTAAACGTCGTAGCTACAGCTTGAATAAGCTGCAATTGCGACGCTTAATTCGCCAAACAACAAAAAAGTTTCACACAAATGGCGACCAATATTGGATTTCAAATCTCAATTCCAGGCTGAATGAATAATTTGATTAGTTGGCATATTCTTTGATTGACAGCCGTGATTGGTCATTTATTAGTTATGCAATAAGATTTTTTATATGCTCGTAGATTGCCTGAAAATGAGTACCCGCGATTGGTCATCAGTGTTATCCGATTTACAATTTTTTGTAACGATCCGACTTACTGCGTTGCTCTAGAACAATTGACCAACTGACTCCTTAGGCCCATCACATAAACTCCTACAGGTAGTTCTGATTAGATTTTTACCGGCGTTATTTTGCTATATTTATGGCATGTAGTATGAAACAAAAAGTAAAATGGTTTGTTGGCAACATAAAAATCGGAATTACACATTGATATTATGGTATCAATATTTGATTCGGTCGACGTATATTATCATTAATCATTCATATATATATTGTCGATATAACTCTTTCCTGTTCCTCGAAACACTTGTTCGTCAAATTCGAAAGAAGTTGCAGACAAAATTAAAATTGAGTGCAATTTGAAAAGTAATCAACCTAAGCAGTAGAAATTACTGTGGGAAAAGAAGAAATTGTTTGTTGCAAGGAATTTCTTCTTTTCCCATAATGTTATCTCGGGTATAAAATCACATTGACGTAAAAAGCAGGAATTGAATAGTGTCGATTATTCAGTCTCATTTTTATAAGGATTCCTGCTTTAGTCACTGAATCAAGTACTGATTTCGTGAAAAGTACACCATTCTCATTAAAGTGGTAACATTAACGGTCATTAAAGAGTGGGTATAAATGTGAGAAAAAATTCAATTTTATTCCTTTCGACTTTGACCAACTATTTGAATGATGTCTAGGGAAGACTATCCTGTATATAGAAAAAGGGTATTGCGGGTACATTTGTATTATCTCCAAAAGACATTTTAATACTTTATCAGTCTGATTTAGCCACCGGCTCTTTCAGTTGTAAATCTATTTCGTATGTAAATTGGTTGGATGGCGAGCTAAACGTGAACAACCTTCTTTAGTTACGACGTTTAAGTCGCCAAACCAACAACAACAAGAAAAAACATTGGTATTGCAGATTATTTTAGGTTGAGCCAATAGCTTGCTTATTTGACAAATCGTGTAGACAATTATGGTCTCTGGCTGTAGCATGGCCGTTACGTCAAAGGGTTATTAAGGAAAGCACGAAGACCATATGCAATGTGTATAAAAAACGAGTAGTGATTGAAGTTATGTCCCCTTGTCCGACAAAAAAATAAGGAAGCTTAACGCTTTTCTTCATTTGTTAAAATCCTAGGTGGCGAAGGAAATAAGAAATCAAATAAACAGATGTGAAAGCCGCAGATCTTCTAGAAAGGGAAAAAGATTACTTTTCTTATTGGAAACTTTTGAAAATGTAACATTTATGGCCTCGAATATTCAAGGCAATTATTTATTTTGCGTGTATCTCAAAATGCCAACAGGCCTTGGTTTAAAGGTGTAGTCATTTATTGACTGTGATGTGATGAATGGAGCGCTAAATTGGCTAAATGTCTTGCTTGTGATACATATTTGGTTCACTTTAATTGTCAAGCAAGTTATCAAGAAACACTTACGACTTATTCGTCTCGACTTTGTTTCATATTCCGGTACCGAATTGTCTGGCAAGTGAAGAGACAAAGACTAATAACTACTACCTGTAAGTTTAAGTAGAAAACTTTAAAAAAAATCTCGTTAGAATATTGACAATCTACTAAAAAACCATTAGTGGGGTATTATTTCTGCATTTTTCGGGTATTGTAGAACTGTAAATTTAGAATGCGCATGTATTATTTCACACAAATTAAAGTTGAAAAGCATATTTCATGGCATATATATTTTTGAGTGGCCCTTTCTTGTTTTCAGACTTGAATCTTTTTTCCGTGGCATAGCTCTGATTGATCTTACAAAGGGGAAGTGCAGTGCACATGAACCATATTCTACCATACTTATTTTCATTGTGATGTGACTAAAATAGTGTTAAAAGCGGTGTTAAAACCCAATTTAAAACAATAAAACATAGGGGTGTTTTTCTTTTTTTTAAAAAAAACTGTGGAACCGAAGTAATTTACAAAAAAAGAAGGACATGAATGGAAGGAAAGTTATGAAAAGCGAAAATCAGGGAAAAGAGGTTTGTATTCAGTATTTTATTTCACAAAGAAAATATACCAAGTATTTGGACGGACATGTAATACATAGGATAAAGTCGACAACAAAATAATGATTGAAAAGGATATCTAAAAGGAAAAGTTGCAAATGTACTGCCCGAGCCTTAACAGCAATCGCATAAAATGTCTGAATACCAGATATTCTGTGGTTTAAGAACGATCAGTTCCTGTAAACTGCCTTGGTGGATAATCGTAAACCTTTCAGAGACCCCAGCTCGGATAGGATGTAGTGGTAGTACTGCTGTGAGAAATACAAGGAATCCATGGTTAGGTGCTCCAGCCGCCTCGATATGACTGGAAAACTTTTAAAAGAGGCGTTAAACCCCATTCAATCAAACCTATAAAACTGTCATTTACTTTGGTATTCATTCCAATTGATAAATTGTTCATGCAAGTGTATCAGATTATGTAAGATGGTTGATACAGTACATGGATATTTTTTATATATTTGATTATAAAACAATTGTAACAAATTTATAATAATAAAGTTGTTATCATTATAAGAAAAACGATGTGAACAGTATATAGAACATAGACCTTATTTTGTTCAAATGATCCAGGATTCGTTCAAATTTAGATATGTTAGTTAGGATAAGAACTTTTGCTATATCTTTTGTTTGCTCTGTATTGAGAATCAAATTTCCTCCAAATCTTTTCCGAATTGATAACCGTTTCTACATTTATTTTATTTGTCATTCCCGATCGAGATAAGCTTTCAAGAAATCTAACGTAAAATGATTAGATTTGTCCATTTTTACTATTAAGAATATCTAATATTATTAAAACTTGTGTCGTCTTACAAATAACGATTCGCAGGTGGACAACTAAAAGATGGTAACTACAGCATGTACGAGATTTTGATCCAACGGCTTATTTATTGTCTTTTTTTACCCAAACATGTTGCCGCATTTCAAGCTTTTAGCCCATTCCCACATAAAAAATTTAGACTGGTTCAAATTGAAAGAAGCTGTAGACGTCGATTTCAAGTTGGTTTTTTCGTCTTTTTGGATGGAATGATAATGAAGAAATTGCTTGATACAAGCAAATTCGTCATTTTCCACAATTTTTTCAAATCTTTTTTCTTTAGTGGCGTAAAAAGGAGGGCTTGTGTTGGAATGGGGTAACGCTAACTATTTGATTAATCTTAAAATCAAATCTGAGAATAATCTAACACCTAAAAGTCTGTATATAATGAATTATTCATCACTCTTCACCAATGTTCCATACAAGCCTGAGGCGACCCAGGATGCTATCCACGCAATGACGCAGAAGGCAAAGCCAGTATGTAAGCCAGAACTAGATATCCTTGCCACAAAAACGCCGAATCCAATGATCAGGAATAGCCCTGGAAATAAAAAAGATTTGTTATACAGAAAATAGTTAAAAAGACTGTCTTAACTAAATTTATTGTTTTACCCATTTCGACTTAATTATCCTTTGGCACCTCAAAGAAAAATGTTTTGGAAAACATTTTGGAAAATGAAGAAATTGCTTTCGACAAGCAATGTCTTCATTATCTATAATCTTTTCTACCCAAAAAGTTTTTTTGGTTTTTTTTTTTGAAATTTCAATCACTAAGTTTTGTCGTTTCGTCTACAACATCTTTGATATGGACCAGTCTAAATTTTCCATATACGAATAAAAGACAAATTTGTCCTTGTTCTGAAGTTATAGCGTCCAAGATATTCCATGATGAAATAGTTAAAATGGACCAGATTTTGAGTGTTTTCAGGAATTAACAGCCTAGGGCATCTCTAATTATGGGGAAAAAACTTAAGTATGTTTTCTTACAAATTTATTACATAGAAACACCCCCATTGAAACGGGGGTGGTTATGGTGGTGGTTGTTATTTGTGTGTTTGCTGGTAGTGGTGGTGGTGTTGTCTTATATCCCGAACAACAAGGCACGCACATAAATTCTTTGTTAAAAATGACAAGTGGGTAAATCACACAATATCATTGTAAGAGAAAGAAAACAGAATACCTCTGAAAATTAAAAAAATACACTTCTTTATAATTGTAATAAACTGACATTAAACAAATTATTGAAGAAAACTTTAGCTCCTATCAATCTTAAAATTTCTAGTTGTAATGCTTCCAGACATGTGAAAGAAGGTTTATCAAACTGGTTTTGTAATGAGAATGACTGTTTATAACTTAAAAAAAGAAAGAAAAGAAGCAAACATATTTCGCGAAATGAGTCAACGAAGTACAACCCGAATGGAACCTGAATCTATCGGGTAAATTCGTTATCTGTCGATTACTCAGAAAATTGCCTTATATGTGTTTTCCATGACGTATCATTTACAGCATTGGCTTCTGTCAGCTTTTCAGTCGTTATCGAAATTACTCTAAGTCTAACGGCCTCATCCCCTAAATTCCGATGTTTCAAACGGGGAATAATTACATTAATTACATTCATAGTCAATTTAGAAGATTTAATAATAAGAAAGATCATTTTTTGCGAATATGACATTAATAACTATTGAAAAAATAGATAATTTTCTATATCAAATTTACGAAAATCTAATCCGATTTCATGGCCTGAAAAGAGAAATCATTGTTTTGTACTCATTGTTCTTAAATTTAGTCAGATATTAACAGAATTTGGCAGTTTCAGAGAGGTCCCGGTTCTACGGAACGACACCCTGATTACTCTTGAAGAACCTATTTTTTTGTAACCTAGCATTAAAACCTTGCGTCCAAAATGATGTTAGATCAATGCTGCGTGGCGGATCTGTCAAAATCTGACCCCTAAAAGGCATGCGATGTGTTGAAGTGAGCTTGATTCTCGACGACTGACCGCTTTGCTATTTTTGGTAATACTAGGGACACCACAGGGTAATGGAATAAATCTTAATGGTTTCATATTCAGTATGAATGCATAATTAGTGAATCGTGCTTTCTAGCTTATTTTGTCGTTTTAACAAACTAAATAACTAACTATCTAACTAGTAACCGAGTGTTTTGTTGTTGTTGTTGCTGCTGTTGTTGTTGTTGGTGGTGGTGGTGGTTCCTTGTTGTTGTTGTTTGGTTGTGGGGTGTTTTTGATGTTTGTTTGTTTGATTATTTGATTATTTGTTTGTTTGTTTTGTGTTTTTTTTTCTAATCTATTGAGTTTGAAACAAAAAAAGGAATTCGATCTCACGTTGCGAATAAACCTTGTTACCTTGATATGAAGGGATACATTTATGCGACCATATAAAAGACTATTGATTGGTTGAATGGGGTTAAACGCCGCTTTTAACAGTATTTCAGGCATATCGCGGCGGCTGGAGCACCTAAAAATGGATTCCTCGTATTTCTCACACCAGTACTACCACTACATCCTTTCCTAACCTCCAGCTGCTATCCCACTTAGTTTTACGGTTATCCATCCATTGGTGAAAGGCATGTGTCGGAAAGAATATGTGCCGCCGCCGGGGATCGAACCAAAGACATCCCATGATTGAAGATTATGAGTCTGACGCGCTACCGACTGCGCTATGACGGCGGCATATAAAAGACTAACGGACGTTCGTAATTCGAAGAAACATGATAGCTAACACGAAGAACAACCTCCTTGTTGGATAGCGTTATGGAGCTGTAACAGATACATACCTTTTATAAACTTAGGCGTAGGGCTGTGTACTTGTCACAGATATAAACCATGTATAAGGTTAAGGCTTACGGCTGGGTATTTGTAACAGAAATGTACCAAATATAAGGCTGTATACAGTGATAGACTTTTATGTTTAGTACGTCTGCGGGCTTAAATATAAACTGGTCTATCAATGGCTGTCAGTCAAAGAATCCTTCATTTAGACCGGAAGTGCACATTCAATTCCAATTTTAGCCGACATTTATGTAAAGCACTTTGTTGGTTTGTCGACGTGAACGTCGTAACTACTGCTTATTAAATCTTTAGTTACGACGTTTAGGTCGCCAACCAACCATTATACTTTTTAATTACATGTTACTGGCTGCGAACTTTGCAACATCAGCACGTTTAATAACGAAGCAGAACTTCCTATTGGAGGCAATGGGGATGGCCGGCGGAGTCAGTGGGCGGGTCCAGCAATCCTTCAATTATCCATCTCAAAGTCCTTCTTCCTTCTTCCTATTTTGATTAACGTACAACAACATCTTACAAAGTTGCTACTACGATTATTTTGCTTCAATGAAAGCTTTTTTTTTTTTTTTTGAGAAAATGAAACCGCAAAAGGTTTATAGTCGTCTATCTTGCCAAAAACAATCAATGGTTGCTTTCGATTAGTATTGACGTACAAATTATTGTGAGTGATCAAAGGTCAATGGGCCCCTACCGATATACAGAGTTAGTCCGCTTAGTTTTAGTATTAGAGTGACTTCCTTAAATCTTTGGGTAGTTCCGGTGAAAAAATCGATGATATCGGTATCGAAAAGATTAACAGGTTGTTGCCAGCTCTTACTACGTGCCATCTAATCTAGAGACTTATTTTAACAGATGAGTTTAATTGAATTGTTAAAGCTAAGTGACGTTTTACGTGCTTATAATCGTAAATGAGTCGATATGAAAGTGTATTTTTCGGATATACCCTAATTCCGGATATACGTATAATTTACCATAAAAAGAGCTTTTTTGATCGATATAAATACAATGATACTCACGGAAATACATTCCGTTATTTCCTTTTTTTAAAAAATGGCTTCACATGTCAAGCGGGGCTTTGAATTTATGAAATATCTGTCATTTTACAAACGGGAACTGTTACAAAGAAGCTCTCCATACGTCTTCATTTCATGACCACGGGAATTTACCAAATACCCTTTTCATTAATGAATATGAAATAAATTCAACCTGAATTTCACTGCATGATCCCCAACAAGCTTTGTAAAGTGTCTTAAGTCTTGTGGAAATGACTGTTGTCTCTGTAGGTCCTCCCAAGATATATCATTCGTTTCTTACCAATGGCAAGTAAGATATATCATTATTTTCTTACCAATCGGCAAATGATAAGGTCTAAGTAGGGTGAGCCGCTGGTTGCTCAGATAAAATGTCAATTATGCTTAGTAACTGAATTAATGTTGAAGGTGGTGTTTAACCGACAACTGGAGGGCAAAATATTAGATTGTGCCAAAATTTAAGGAGTGGCATATGACAAATTTAAGTTTATGAACTTGTAGATATTTTCATCTTTCTGGGCAGATAATAATCGGCAGAATGAAGAAATAGCTTGTTACAAGCAATTTTATCATTTTACACAATGATTTCAGATTATTTTTCTTAAGGGTCGCCTAAAAGCATCGTTGTGTGGGAATGGGTAAACCAATTTAAATCAATCAACCCGCACATCTGATATTAGATGTGTGCACAAATGTATATTTTTATATAACATTTATTCTGGTTAACCCTGGTTTATACGTCCCTGTGGCTTTCAAATTGAGAATACATTGTAGAAAAAGAATATGAAAATTGAGAATGCATTGTAGAAAAAGAATATGCTTGTTGCAAGCAATTTTTTTTCTTTTCCACAGTATTTCTACCCTAATGAATGTTGTTGTTTTTTTTATTTTTTTTTTAAATTTATTGTTTTATATATCATTTCATGTATTTAAGTATTTGAGAAAAAGTGAGAAATAAAAAAGTGGAATATAAAAGAGATGACCGTAAGAAGTGTTACAAAGATCAAACTAAGATAATCTTTTTGAACGTGTTAATCCATTTACCAAATTATTATTACTATATTGAGATATATCCCATTTCGTCTACTCCCATTTCGTCTCCTCCCATTTCGTCTACAAATTTGCGCAGGAGTCCCATTTCGTCTACCCCTGTTTTGCGCAGGAGTCCCATTTCGTCTACATTTTAGATTTTATTCTTCTTTATGGTTTTGAATTATCATTATGCTTTTTTCTTACCTACAATTTAAATTCTACATCTTTACCAACATTTGTATTAAATATTGGTATTTGTTGCTGATATTTTTCACACATTTTCAGACTATATAGTAGACAAAATGTTAGGTGTTGAGATGGATTACCTGTAGGGAATTTGTTCATTTGCCTTTTCACACCTGTACCTATTGGATTTAAATCTTTTTATAATGGCATTATTCTTTTAAAGTTAGAAATATAATGACAAATGGAGGTTTACAATCACTAGAATGATATTAACATTGAAAGTTAATATGAAAATGAAAAGAAATTTGGCATTACAGTAAATTTCGTTTCTTTTTATAATACTTCAATATTATTGAAATAAATTCTAGTTGTAGACAACAAAATCATAGACTTAAATTTCGAAAAATCTTTTCATTAACACAGATCTTATTCTATAATTTCAATATTACATTTAAAAATTTATAAAATATTTTGTAATTCTTCTTAAATATAAGAAACCATTGTAAACAAATTGGAACAGTGGACGAAATGGGACAGTAGATGAAATGGGACTCCTGGCAAAAAATTACAGTAGACGAAATGGGAGTAGACGCAATGGGATGTTACCCTTGCAGTGACATATATGATACAATGTATATATACTAAAAATTCAAATCTTTTTGTTGTAAAAAAGTGATCTTAATTTTTTTTCAGATTTTTCTTACTTAAACATTTTTTCCATTTTTTTCTAAATGAGAAACGTTTTAAAATAGATTTCCTTTACCTCTTGCATTTATTTAAAATGTACAAACTGTAATTTCCTTAGAATTAGAGGGAATAGCAAACGAATTCCTTTGTTACTTGTAATAAGGGTATATCGGGTGAAAATTAAAGTAAATAGCCGATCATTATGAGATATATCCAGTGTATATCCAAAATACCACGCGTGGTCTATTACGCAATCAGAGATACCGATCAGAAGCGTGTAAGTTACTTTGATTAAAACAGCAGTTTATGAGAGGACATCGTCAACTTTTAAATTTGATTAACCATTTAACCCTTTACAGAAAAAAAATCTCAGAACGAAAGAGGATACGAACGAATTTTTATAGCCATGTGTACCGAAAATAATGGATCTTTCAAATGTGGAGAAAATCGGTGTAAAAAGTACTCTTTATCGCAATATTGTTATACTTGGTTTTGTTGTGTGGTTTCCTTGTTTTAATAAGTCTTTTCAAATAAAAGAAGTAAACGCAATGATTTCCTACAAAGGACGCCTTTGCTAATTTTGTTTCGAAAATGAGAAGTAAAATATGAAAACTGGACGAGAATTAAATTGGTTCCTAGGTCGGGAGAGAAAAACAATTAAAACGTGTCAACGTTAATTTAAACTACCACAAAAATTCCATATTCTAAGAGTATTTTAAGAGTACTCAACAATCCTCTGTATCAAATGCCGAAAAATATCTAATTCTACGCAAAATAGGAGCATTTAGTCTCAGCTCTTATATTCTCTATATAGCAAATTTAAACCGGAACTACCCAGTCAAGTCAAGGGAGTTAATTAAAGGGCAATTTTCAGAACAACTCCGTATATCGGTAGGGGCCCATTTTAACACTTTGGTCACTTACTATAACTTCTTCATCTATATTAAGTTTTTTATAAACACAACTATACAGATACTGAAAGAGATATAATTATTAAAGTTATAGTGAGTGGCCAAAGGTCAAGTGTGTTTATACAGGTATAAAAAAAATTACACTTTGATCACTCACTCAAACTTATACATCTATACAAATAATTATAGTTAAAAAGTTGAGGAAAAATGTAAATATGTGATCCAGCACGAGAAAAGAGACCATCTCGGGTTTTCCGTAAAGAAATCTATGAAAATAAAGCACCAACAAATTGATTTCAGTGAGTACATGGGAAACTAGAATGACAAATTTACTCTCAGGAAGTATTCGAAAAGAAAAGTTCCTAATCAGCCGATGTAGTCCAAGCAGGCTGGTCAGAATCGATACTTTTCGCTATTCTGAGACGGTATATTTTCACATGGCGGTTCACAGATACCAGCAGCTGAAAGTAGTCCACATGCAACTTTATTCAAGACGCTCTTGTCCTTCATTAAGAACAGTTTCAGGCCTCCACATACAATAGCGCCGACATCCAGAAATAATGCCAGTAGAACCATTGCTCGAACCACAGCATACTCTGCCGAAACCCCTGAAAAAGTTATTTATCATATGAATAAGTTGATTGGCTATTTCTCGCATACTACCCTGATGATTTAAATGAGCTTCAGCTTACGGACATCACATTTCCGTACATTAACGCTAAAGTAATGTCGTAAGGCATGCAAAAGGCGTCATTTAAAAAAAGGCGTTGTATATTTCGCGGAATATTGGGAATAATTAAATTTAAGACACTATCAGATAAAGACGAGACTCCGAGTTTATCTGTTCATAGATGACTCTTTTAATAAATTTGGTATTTCCTGAACACTTATTCAACGTCCTTTCAATATAGGATATTTTTTTAGTGTGTTGATTCCATCGAAGGGTCAACAAAAATGATACTTACGAGTTTGGGAAAATATAAAAGTAAATGAATACTTACAGACACAAACCGGTTTTGAATCCAAAGTGTCGTAAAATCGTCTGTGTAAATTAATATTTTTATCTCAATTACATCTGTCTTTGTCTGTCTCTGTCTCTCTTCATCTCTCTCTCTCTCTCTCTCTCTCAATGACACTCACTAATTCACTCACTCTATCTATCTATCGATCGATCAATATACCAACAGCAAAGGGACAGATCAAAACTGGCCATATACTACAATTAGCTACTTAACACAGATCTGTCTTTATTTCTACGCTCCCGTCGACATAGATTTGTCATGATACAAGTACATGCTCTCATCAGAATGGCCACACAATATGTACAAAACACAAGAAATACAAGTGTTTAATTAACAAAAAATAGGATATAGACCAATATTCATGTATATTTTCCATATATTTTGTAATTTGCCCATCCCCGATTTCGGAAGCGACGTCCGACCGGGATCAAGAAACTGGTGAACATTGATTTGTGCGTCTAGTGTTAAACACTTGCGGGACATTATGATCGGTGTACGACAATTCTTTGCAGGATAAAACGGCTTACGCCGTGTGACTTCCGTTGATTATTTTTCAGGTTCTTCGAAAGATCGACGAAAGAGATATTTAGATAACCTATTACGACCGTACCTTTCCTAAATACCGCTTTAGAATTTCTATGATCTGCTTGGTGAACGTAGAGTAGAAAGAATATCCGGTTCCAGCCCCGTACCCATTCCCACACAATCCCGATTTTTTACGCCCCTCAAAAAAGCTTTGGAAAACGAAGACATAGCGGTTTCTTAATTATTCATGATATTTCTGCCCAAAAAGACAGAGATTATTATGATTCATCAAATAAAAATTCCCGTCTGCAACTTCGTAACATTTTTGCTGTGTGGTAAAAATACCCATCTCCGCAAACCGGGAAGGTAATCAGATTTTATATAAAATCCATCTCATTTAAAGTTGAGTAAATTTTCATTTGAGTATAAAAAAAAGTTTTATAGTCTCGAGCTCAGGTGATTAAACAGTCATTTCTTCGTATTATTTTGAAACCGTGATAATAGTTGTCCTTCATTATCGGGGATGATATATGCTCTTTATTACATACTAATAGAATTATGGCTATCTCATACAACTCGGCAGAAAAAATGCGTATTAGATGTGTACCCAAAAAAAGTATTCGTCGTGTGCCTTTAACCCTTCTCACACGGTGACGCTTTTGGGCGCCCCTCAAGAAAAACAACTGAAAAACATTGTGTAAAATGCAGAAATGTCTTGTCACAAGTAATTTCTTCATTTTAAACGATGTTTTTTAACCAGAAAATGAAATCTAAAATTCCATAATCTTTAAAATGTCGTCTACAACTCCTGTCAATTTAGACCAGTCTGTTTTTGTGTGTGTGAGTGGTGATGGGTTAAACACGGACTCCTTTTTTGTGTAATGACGCTCGGGGTTTTCCGCGTGCCGATGACTTTTAAATTTAATTATTTTTTGTTTGTATCTTTATTATTTCATCGAATTTTCTTAATGTTCAGTCTGTATGGATTATTCGGTCTCATTCAATAAAGGAACCCCCACTCGATACGAGAACACGATAACAACTAGAAAAACACACTGTTGTAATATTCCCTATTTATAATACGACCTACCGTTCCGGAGAGATATAAGCCCGTTGAATATTTTTGATGTTATACGGTGATATTACACGGGTGATATCACACTAGTGTAATAACTATGCAAATAAATTCGATACCTATCATCGCCTTTTCAATGCAGCCAAAATGACGTCGTAACTCATGTAATGACTTCATTTTATAGCTGTATTATATGTTGGTTGGAAAATTATACTCGTATCCATGAATTATTTTACATTTGAGTGATTTATGGAAAAAATAAGGTCATATTATAAACAGAGTATCGAATTATGTTCATCAAATTCTGAATTTATTAAACTCGCAGAGCTCTCTCTCTTTCTCTCTCTTCTCTCTCTCTCTCTCTCTCTCTCTCTCTCTCTCTCTCTCTCTCTCTCTCTCTCTCTCTCTCTCTCTCTCTCTTCTTTTTTTTCTCAGTGATACACAGGGAGTCCTGTGTGATTCGAAAGTCCTTCGTTTGTATGTCAGTCCAAAGAAAATACATTAGGTGAGTTTGAGTTGATGAGTTAAATTGGTGTGTCACCATAGCGCAGTCGGTAGCGCATCAGTCTCATTTTCTTCGATAATGGGATGTCATCGATCCCCGGCGGCGGCACATATTCTTAAATAATCGTAAACCTAAAAGGGATAGCAGCTGTGGGCTAGGAAAGGATGTAATGGCAGTACTGGTGTGAGACATACCAGGAATCCATTGTTAGGTCTCCAGCCGACACGTTATTACTGAAATACTGTTAAAAGTGGCGCTAAATCCCATTCAATCTATCAATTGTATGTCAGTGCCATAGCGCAGTTGGTTGCGCATAGGAATCCAAATCATTGATTCCCGAGTTCAGTCCATGGCGGGGCGAATATTCTTTCCACCATTTGATACCCACCGATGGGTAGTAAGTGCGATGAGTAGCTGGATGTTCGGAAAGGATGTAGTGGTAGCACTGGTATGAGAATTCATAGTTAGGTATTCCAGCCGCCGCGACTTCGTTAAAAGTGGCATTGATCCCCATACAATCGATCGATCCTTGTACATATTATTATCTCGCCATCCTGTTCTGACAAACAGGAAGGAAAATGCGAATATACTTTTTAACCTATTCCTATAAAGACCCGCCTTTCTATACCCCTAAAGAAAAGAGCTGTAGAAAATAGATTTTAAAAAAGTAAATCGCTTCTTAAAAGCAAATTCTTCATTAGCCATAACCTTAACTTAGGTTTTCATCTTGTCAATTGCAACTACTGAAGTGGGATACACACCGACTTTTTGGCACTGTACGTTGTTTTCGGGACCGTAACACGACTCCCATAATCCAGAATATGTTTTGCTCGGACCAACACTCAAATCTACCCAGTAATCCAGGGCCACCGCTATAATGTCGCTTATAAGAGCAAAAATTGCTACACCAAAAGCCACAAAGCCAAGCACACCTGTCATCTGTAATCTATTTGAAAAAAAAAAGGAAAAACAAAAACGTTTATTTGAAAAAAACTCTTGTGGGTGATAAAATGATGTGATGTCTTATCGTTTTAAGCGGGTATAAAATATATCTGGTTAACAGTTGTGATTATCTTGAAAGTACTTGTGAAACGAAAGCAACGACTTTTAACCCATTTCCAGACGGAAAAGGTTTAGACTTGTCCGACTTGAAAGGAATTGCAGAGGACAATTGTAAGTTATGAAATTTTAAACTCTCTGGTGGAAAACATTGTGGAAGCAATATCTTCTTTTTCCACAATGTTTTCCCAATTGTGGAGGGCGTCAAAAAGCGTCGTTGTGTTGGAACGGGTTATGGAATCTCATGAGGTAGTACGATTCAATTTTACCGAGTTTTAGAACAATCGTTAAAATTTGGTGCTTTATAAAAAGAATACCTAGCTCGTAAGGGTATAGAAAATTGTACGATGCATGTTACAAAAATGGTACGATGCATATGACAAAAATGGTTTTATTGGTCAATTACCAGACCAAAAAGTTTAAGACCAGCTGAAATTTAATTACTTTGCAAACCATATTTAAATATGCTCCTGGCTATAAGTTTTGCAAAATAACGCCATTTAAAACCGAAGTGAAACTTCCTATCGGAGGCATTGGGTGAGACCAACGGATTATGTGGGCGGGGGCATCGATTGGTCAGTTATGCAAAGGTGTTGAATTATCAAAATTAGAATGAGGTTTAATTTACAGCACTGTAAAGGAAGTCATATTTCGTAGAATTTGTATCTTAATCTTATTTTTTATCATGTTCAATAGCAACAGGTTGGATTTCGAGACGCTTTATTTGATATTTCTTATCACTTCAGATTAAACGTTTATCTTGAACGAATAAGGTTCATTTAGAGTAGACAATATTGGTACTTTTTTATACAAAATGGGACTTGTGAAAAAGAAAAGGGTTATCCCATTCCCCTTAAACCCAGCCTTTTACCCTTCCCTAAGAAAAAAACTTTGGAAAATATTGTGAACGTTGAATAAATTGCTTGCAACGAGCAAGTTCTTCAATGTCCACAATGTTTTCCTCCCTAACAAACAGGGATTTCTAAATCATGTCAACTTAAAACTGTCACTTTGAACTTCTTTCAATTTGGAGCATTCTAAAATTTCTCATTAAAGACGGAAATTCATGGTACCGCGAGAGGTGCTGAAGCAGGCCAGCCTTTGACTACTGGAAAACCTTATTAAGGTTGGTATTTTTTTGCGTTTTCTCCCCTCTAAATATGTTGTCAATCATACGTCGCTTCTATGCCGATTTATTTGTACCATTAAATTCTCCTCTGGTTCATTTTGTGCAGGTGAGATCCATAAACGATAACGGGTGAAAATGATCTCAGTTGACGAATCGCCGCTGTCCAAAGATTGACAAAAAAATCATTCATATAGTCCGGTACTGGCTTTTAGCAAGCAAAGGGTCAGCTTTGATAGCTTAAGTTAACAGACAAAATTTTATGGTCGTCTCAAAGTTCAACGATTGCAAACTGCCACTGGAGGCTTAACCACTAAATCCAGTGATTGCCTGCGTCATGAAAAGTAGTTCTTACGTATTTCAGGAATATTGCAGACTCATGTAAATGCAAGTTCATCTATGTATTTCTAGGTCACTTGAGCACATCGTGTTCAGATAACTTTGGGTCGAAAATAATGTAGAAAATGCAGAAATTGCTTGTTTTCCAGAACTAATTGCTTAATCATTTCCCGTTTTTTGTGTTTTTTTTTTTTTTAATTTTAGACTGGTCAAAATCAAAAGACTTTGCAGACAACAATGCAAATTCGATGCAAATTGAAATGAAACCATTCTATGTGGTAGAAAATATTGTGTTAAAGAAGAAATTGCTTGTTTCAAGCAATTTCTTCTTTTTCCACAATATTTTCTCAAGTATAAAATCACAGCAACGTAAAATTCCGGGTTTGAACAGGAAATGATTAAGGGGCGTAAAGAGGAGGGCTTGTGCGGGAATGGGTTAACTCCTTGGTTTCTTTAACCTCGTTTATTTATCATGATAACCTTTGACAAAGAAGATTACTTTTAAAAAAAAACTTTGCTAACTTACAGTACTATCAGTATTTTGATTTTTATCTTCGATACATGTCGTCCGGGCTGTACTTATTCTCACAAAATCTTCTCTTTTACGCGAGAAGTTCGATCCCCGGCGGCGGCACATATCCTTTCCTACATTTGTCTCTCACCAATGGGTAGCTAATCGTAAACCGAAGTGGGATAGCAGCTGGAGGCTAGGAAAGGGTGTAGTGGTAGTACTGGTGTGAGAAATACCAGGAATCCCTTGTTAGGTGCTCCAGCCCCCGCGATATGACTGAAATACTGTTCAAAGTGGCGTTTAACCCCATTCAATTTATCAATCAATGTAATGCTGTTGCAATCTTTTGTGAAAGTTCGAAGATAATCCAAAAAAACTGTGCCCTTTATACAGTTAACAATAATATTGCAATAACATTTTCATCAAGCCTCTTTTCCCATGATACTTGACGGAGCAAACCAAATTTCGAAAGATACGATCAGCCCCATCTTCGTAAGGAACGATTAATACAATAAATTTTAATAACACTGGTCAATGTTTATGCTGGCTAAACAATGTTCTTGATTAATGTACTGCAGCATTCCTTCACAACGATTACCTTCAGAGAGACCTTGGTGACTTAACCCATTCCCACTCAATCCCTCCTTTTTACGCCCCTCAACAAAAAAGCTTTGGAAAACATTTTGGAAAATGAAGAAATTGCTTGGATCAAGCAATTTCTTCATTATCCACAATATTTTCTATCCACAAAGTCGAATAAATTAATAATTCTATCAACTTGAAATTGTCGTCTGCAGCTCCTTTTAATTCGGGCAGGTCTAAAATTCCACTGTGTTGGAATGGGTTAAAGTATTATGACCGTCTAATAGCTCTCATTTGTTCCTTTTCAGTTTTATATACACCTGTCTCCTTGTAGGGAATCTAAAAGATTCCGGTGTACCAACTTGGCGATGATCAATGCTTTTAAATAGTCTCTCTTATGTAAAGTTGTTTTATCCGCACATATTCAAGTAGCCAAGATCCTAGATGTATTAACCCATTACCAAATAACATAAATAAGACTGATCAAAGAAGTTGTAGGTTACATTTTTCAGTTATTGAAAAATTAAAATCTTTGCCTTTTGGGGTAGAACAAATTGTGGATAATGAAGAAAATTCTTTAAAGAGCAGTTTCTTCAATTTCAACAATGTTTCCAAAGCTTCTTTCTTGATGAACGTGTGGGAATGGGTTCACGTGGGTGAAATCCGGTAGCTATATTTACTTATATTCATATCTAGTGAAAAATCTAGATGGAATGAAGTATAGGTGTAAAGGTGACTACAGTTTGCAAAAGATGCCAATGACATACAGCAGAAAACAGGATAGATCGACCCCTGTGCAACTCCAGATGAAAGTCATAGCTCGAGTATGATGGCTGCTATTTTGCTTCCGCAATGGAAGGATGAAATCAAGCAAAGCGTCTTACACTGCATAAATATTTGGTTTGATTGATTGATTGTTTGAATGGTATTAAACGCCACGAAGTATATCAGTCATATCGCGTCAGCTGGAGCACCTAACTATGGATTCCTGGTATTTCTCACACCAGTACTATCTCTTTGTCATTTTCACAGTCACCAGCTGCTCACTCTAGTTATAGTCAAAGAACTAGTGGTACTTTTATTCATGTGGTCGAGGCCAAAATGTTTGATGGAGCTGTCTTATGCAAAGAGGTTTGCTGAGTCCGAAAATGCTAGTCTTATATAAATCTGGGAGTGCAAAAAGGCCTTGTGCACAGAGAACTATGTACTGTTTCCACGAATAGCTTTAGTTTATATACACGAAAATGAATAAAGTACCGAATGTGTTTGGGTTTCAAAGTCTTTAAGCTAGAAATAAATTCGTACACACAACAAAACTAGTAAGTCAAGTTTGAAGCAATTGCTTAGAGAATATCAGGAGTGTACTCAGAGAACCCACACATTCGGTGTCTTAAAGAACACAATACTTCTAGTTCTGTATTGCAAATATTGTACAGCAAATTGTCTCATTCATCTGAATCATAAGGTATAAATAAATAATATGTATCTTAATTATGAGAGTATTATTCCAAAGAGTTATTTTCTATATTACAAAGAAACGGCTTTAGGGATACCCTAAACTTCTAAACAACTGTTTGATCATATGTATTTCACAAAACACGAAACTCCTAAGGAAGTCAATACATTTTAGATCGTATTTCATTCTATGCATATTGAATGGAATATTAGTTGGGGTTTTTTTTGGAACCCTTTAAAATATCTTAAAACGGAAAAATATATTTTGCACTTTGAAAATTATGCAAGAATTTTACAAAAAGAGCATCGACGATATGAAGAGTATAAAACTTTGTATAAACCTTGCTTAACGCTCGGCTGTTGGGTGCTGAAGTGTAGACATTGTTTTTCCCCAAAAAATATGCAATCATATCTCTCGGTGGTATGAGTTGCTCTTTTCTAAATGAACATACGCTACAAATTTCAAATATGCCTTCAGTTATACCAAAGACGGCGACAACAAAAACGACGCAAACAAGACAATGGCAATACCGTGGATTTTCTTTAAAGAATAAGGGTATCAACTATTTTACTTGTTTTATATTTTGCCATAAATCACTAAAATAGGAAAAGATAGAAAAAATACAAAAAATTAAACGGACTTAATCTTTTCAGAGGTGAGGTGCAAAGCATAACAAGGAAACTTTGGTTAGTCCTTCCACTAGCTAGTTCGTGTCATCGACGTGGTTTTGAATATAAAGAAGCATTTGAAATAAAGGAACGATGTTTGAAGCTATTCATGCAAATTCTTATAGAAATAACACATATTGAACAGTATATGAAGTAAAATTATGTTAGGGGTAGTGTACGTAGAGTAGCAATAATTTGTTTAACAAGCGTTGGACCGCTTAAACATGTCTGTAGCGCAAATATTTCATCAAATGTTTAAAATGATAGAAACTTTTTCCTTTCATTTTTTTTTTTTTTTTTGCAATGTCTAGCAATAATCGTATATGAACGTCTTATGTGTAGGGTAGTTGAATAGGCATTGCCTATTATGGTAACGAATTTTTAATCGTGCATTCTTTTCAATTACTTTGGTATTTTATAAGCATAGGCAATCACTTCTTAACTCAAAATCGCTGATTAACTTGCAAGATATACTACGACATAATTTTACTTCCAGTTACCTAAAGCATTCAGTTACAGTCTGATTAGACCTACGTCAAATTGTAGGTGTAATAATGGAATCGATTATGCTCGTTTAGGACTAGCCTTTAACGTTCATTTATGATTTGGAAAAAAAGAATTTTCATAGTTTAATAAAGGGATCCAATACAAAAATATTTAAAAGCTATGATAAGTGACAATACGGGACGCAATACCTACCCAAAACAATATTAAGTCGTCCTACAATGTCATTCTTTAATGAGAAGCCAATTTACCCTGCATATTGATTAAACGTAATATTTCCTTGCAAAGTGTAAGCTTTTCTTAGATAGAAAAGCTTTATTAAACCAAATTAAAAAATGCTTTATTCAAAAGATCTTTGCTTACACCAAGGACACGAAATTTTTCGGTATTAATTCTACATAACACGACTTAGTGTTTACGATATACATGTACATTATTCACCTAGGCTAAAAGCTTCGAGATCACGAAATATTAATCAGATTTCACTCAGTGAAAAATATGATTATGTTACGGGATTTTGTTCATTTTGATTTCAATCATGGGATGTCATGGGTTCGATCCGCGCCGGCGGTACATATTCTGTTCGACATTTTCTTCTCACCGATGGGTGGACATTTGTAAACCTGAGTGAGATGCTAGGGAAGGATGTAGTGGTAGTACAGGCTCGAGAAATACCAGGAATCCATTGTTAGTTGCTCCAGCCGCCGCGATATGACTGAAATACAGTTAAAAGCGGCGTTAAACCCCCTTCAATGAATCACTTACGTTCTAAGGAGCTAGCTTATCTGCTTACAATGACTACGTCAATTAAATTACCGATCTAACTTGATTTGTAGTACAGCGGCAGCGAGAGCGAAGGAGGTAGTAAAACAGTAAACAGCAACAAAGTCCGTTATCAGCTACATCATTGGATTTTATTTACAAATGTACAGTCCGCCCGAGTAACCTGTCTAATGCCTGCTCACGCTCTCTCTCTCCCTAGTCTCTCCAATCTCTCTCCGGCGGCGGTAATCGGCCTCTTTTATTCTCAGTCACCGGTTATACAACACTCTCAGGGCACGCCCCTTGGAACGTGGCCAAGTCACGTTTCACGACACGTGATATTTCCCGAGAATACTGTACAACTACAGTGCTGGCACTCATCATGTTATATCCGCCCCTTTCTTTTTTGAAATTTGTAAACCATATTTACAAATTAACAACATAAACAACATTAATCAGTAATAAAACATGATAAAACACTTCAATAAAACAATCATTTAAACAGTTGTATGGCTGTCCGGTTGTTATCCACATCACTTACTAATTAACTAGAATCTTGACTATACTATATCAACAGAGGAGTGATGTCTACACATAGAAGAACATAGTTTATATTATTGAAATGGAACTTATTGGAAGCCTAACTTGCAAAATAGAACCTTAACAATAGCAATGTAAAACCCTGAGCTTAATCATAATAAAACCTTAACAATCGCAATTGAGCTTATTTGAAACCTAACCATGAAATATTAATATAACCCTACCTCGAAATTAATTTATGTCATTAATTTAAACACTTTATCAAAACATATATCAAAACATAACATTACGCGCTGTCTCAAGTCAAAGTCACTCATTACATGCTGGTGTCCTGCTGACACGGCTCACATAGATCGTCCCAACACTCGTCGTCATCATTCTCTCCGTGTGACGATGCGCGTTCTTCGTCTTGTCTCAAGGTTGCGAGACTGTCCGGCGTTCTGGGTGACGGCATCTCTACATCCGCATAACCCTTCGTATAACCGACCACCACGCAGTCATCAGCATCATCGTCGTCCCGTCGCTGATCGTCAATCTTTTCTTTTAACTTTAAAACGGCGTCAGTTATTTCGACAGCTAAATGTCCAATATAACGATCTGGA
The DNA here is from genome assembly GCA_946902895.1 of Fragum fragum. Lineage (NCBI taxonomy): Eukaryota > Metazoa > Mollusca > Bivalvia > Cardiida > Cardiidae > Fragum > Fragum fragum. Next base: position 33,731,856 of record OX336372.1, read on the forward strand.
ATGTCGCTGTATATGTTGTTTCGTATTACCTGCTCCACAAGTGCGGAGACTTTGTGAAATTTTGCAACACAGTCCTTTTTCTCACTTCCACTATTCATTGTATTTATTTTTGAAAACTTTATTTCTAGTGACTGTACACGTCAAAGGTACGAGTAAATTGAGTTGCTTGTTAAGTTTCTGGGTAGGTAAGTTATCAAAACAATTATTTTTTATCGTTCTCCATTAGGGTTCTTATCAACTTGCTTTCGTCCTTCTTTAAGGATAAAGACAAAATTTTGACTACCTATAGGGAAAAGGCTAAACACGACCGAGAATCTGGCATAGTTGATAATGATAATTCGGTAGGATCGATGAAGATTTTCCGGAACATATCCGAAAGGTGAGAGCACTACTATGGCCATTTGTGAAAGAGGCTATTGATAATCAGAAAAAGGCATATTTATAATTTGACAAAATGGTGGTTGAAGGACAAACATTCTTCTATGATCACGACAAAAAGCGCCCTAAGCTACTGACCAATAAGAAATAGGTTACAGGCCATGGTCCTCCTAGTGAACAATAGACCTTTAATCAAGAACAAACACAAACAACAACAACAACAATAAAGCATTGTATGGATATTGGATGTTGGAACATTGAAGGGTTATCAAAGAACCAAGATGACAAAAGCTTCGCTCAGTTCTGTTCGTCTTTCGATATTATTGGCTTCTGTGAAACTTGGGGATATATCGCCGATCAATTCGACAATATGTTGCCAGGTTTCACAGGCCATAGCTATGTAAGAGAAAGAAGATGGTCAAAGTCACGTGGGTCAGGCGGCGTAACAGTTTTTGTTGATAATAATACTATCCATTCTAAATTGATTAGACGAGTCTATGACGCTTTTGAAAATTGTGATATATTGGTATTTAGTTTTTCTGAATATAATACTTTGTACAAAGACATCATTTTTATATTTGCCTACATATCACCAGAGTACTCGCCCATTTATACAGAAAGAGACCAAAACGGGATTGAAGCCTTAAATGACTATTTGAATATTATACGTACAGATTATCCAGATTCAAGTCTATTTTTGGCGGGAGATTTAAATTCCCGAATAAAGAATTTTCGTGACTACATAAGCAGTGATGACGTTGTATACATTTTCGGAGATAATGATTATCCTTCTGATGATTTCTGTACACCGAGAAATTCTAAAGATATGCTCTACAATAAGTTTGGACTTTCATTAATTGATTTATGTTGTTCTCACAACATTCATATATTGAATGGTAGAGTATCTGGCGATACGGTCGGTAACTACACTTGTACTGCTAACCAAGGGGCAAGTGTAGTAGATTATACGATTTGTTCTACTGAATCGTTCAAGTTTGTTACTAATTTTTCAATCCTTGAAAATGACGAATCTGTACATTTTCCATTACGTTGTGCGTTAGAGTTCTATAGAACTGAAAAAATAACTCCATTAGAAAATGTTCATACTAATATTACTTCATGGACAAAGTTCAAATGGAACAATTTTGATAAGGACGATTTTGATACTAAATTCTCCATGTTTTTTAATGATTTCAAGAAAAAGATAAATAGTAATCCAGAACAAAATGCAGTTTTCTTTCTAAAAGATTTTATACAGACTCTCAGTAATTCTGCAGATAAAATGATTATTCGTAAAAAGCCATTCACAAACGTTGTAAATGAACCCAAATGGTGGGATAGAGAGTGTGATAGTGTCAAACAAAGGAAATACAAGTTTTTGCGGAGATTTAAAAAACACAATCATATCTCAGATATAATTGATTATAAAAAATGGAGGAACAAATTTAAATGCTTATGTAGAAAGAAAAAGGTAAATTATATGAAGAAAAGGAGGATAGAGCTTGTTAAAAATAGAAATAACCCGAAAGTGTTTTGGGGTATGCTCAAATCCGAGAAAAAATCAAACAATACTACAGTCTCTATCTGTTCTGTTGACTTCTTAAATCATTTTAAATCTCTTTTATCGCACAATCCTGATGTTAATAATGTGACAAATACAAAAGAGCATGATCATAATATACATAATGAAATTTTGCGTAATCTGAGCCATCCCCATAATTGCGATGATCTTAATATTCCTATTACGGATGACGAAATTGTTAAAAGTGTGAGATCACTGAAAAACTGCAAGTCTCCGGGTCCTGACGGTCTCTGCGCAGAAATGTATAAGTATACTCTTAATGATATACTTCCGTATTTGAATTGGCTATTTAATGAAGTTTTTGAACAATCAAATGTTCCTCTAAACTGGTGTAGGAGTATAATTACGCCAGCTCATAAAAAGGGAGTATAGCAGATCCCAACAATTATCGTGGTATCTCCCTCATAGATTGTATTTGTAAGATTTTTGTGAATATCCTTACATCAAGACTAACAGCATGGTGTGAAAGTTTAATATTATAGATGAATCGCAAGCAGGATTTCGTGCAAACTATTCTACATTTTATAATATTTTCATACTTATGTGTGTTGCTCAAAAGTATTTATCTAAAAGGAAAGGTCGATTTTATTGTATTTTTATTGACTATGAAAAGGCTTTTGATAGTATTGACCATGCGAAGCTATTGGATGCTCTTAAAAGAAAGGGCATTAAAACAAGTTTTTGTCAACACTACAGTCCATGTACGGACAGTTGGAATCATGTGTTAAGGTTGGTGACGTCGGTACCCGTCAGGGATGTTGTGGGAGTCCGAAAATATTCTCTCTGTTCATCAATGATTTGGCAACATATGTTAACAGGACGAGCGATACTGGCATTTTCATATCTGAAACTGTCCATAAGTTGAATTTACTAATGTTTGCAGACGACGTATCAAGCTTTGCAGATACAGTTGTTTGACTACAACAGCAGATTAACAGAATCTCTGATTTTTCAACTTCTACTGGTCTAAAAATTAATATTGACAAAACAAAGATTATAGTCTTTAGGAATGGAGCCATAATAAAACAAACAGAAAAATGGTCTCTAAACAATAATGTAATTGAAATAGTCCCATTCTATAAATACCTAGGTATATATTTTTCATCTAAATTATCATGGGCCAAAACTCATGAAATGTTGTCTTTTCAAGCTTCAAAAGCAGTGAATTATATCTTTCGTCTACGTAGACATTTTTGTTTCTTAGAAATAACAGATATGTTCAAATTGTTTGATTCTTGTGTGAAACCAATACTCTGCTATGGTTCTCACATATGAGGCTACAGTGTAGTAGAAAGGATCGAAAATGTTCAAATTCGTTTTTGTAAGCGAGTGTGTGGTCTGTCAGACAACACCTGTGACGCTATGGCACTAGGTGAGTATGGCAGACTACCGCTATGCACTATTTATATGGTTTATTGTATAAAATATTGGCTGAAAATTTTAACCATGGACAATTCGAGATATCCAAAGCAGTGTTATTTAATGTTAAAACAGCTTGATGAAGCAGGAAGGTTTACTTGGGCAACCTGTATTAAAAATGTTTTATATCGCTATGGATTTGGGTATGTCTGGATTGCACATGACATTGGAAATAGTGATATGTTTTTGAAAGCTTTTTCTCAGAGATTGGTAGATTCCTTTACGCAAAAATGGTCATCAGATATTGAAAACATCCCAAAGAGTCTTACCTACAAGTTCTTTAAATCTGCTTTAGAACCTGAATTTTATTTAACAATTGATATACCGTATCTGTACAGAAAAGCTCTGTTTGACTTCAGATGCTCTAATCACGATCTAATGATCGAACAGGGTAGACATCTGGGGATAGACAGAGAGAGAAGATATTGCCCGTTATGTCACAAAAATAATATAATTGTTATTGAAAACGAATATCATATGTTTTATGAATGTGATAGCTATGAGGAAATTAGACAAAGAAATTTCAAAGCCTATTGGTTAAATAATAGAACAGAAATGATATTTTATGCTATTATGACACTAAAGGAACGAGATACTATTTTACGAGTTGCCAAATTTCTACTAAAGGCATTTGAAAAAAGAAAATTAATTCAACAAACTAATACTGCCTAAAAACAAAAAACAAAAAAAAAAGAAAAAAAGAAAAAGTTAGAAATTTGATGGTTGTCCTTCCTTATGATTTCTTCCGTAGTAAGTAAATTAGTAAGAATTCTGTATTGTTGTCTCATTTTTTATTATTTCATCCAACAACTAGCGTAGTTCTTAAGTGCAAATATCATATAAAACACAGTATAATTGTACTTCATTGCGACACTCTTCAACTTTTTACTGATTAGTATTTACCTGTCGTTCACCTATTATTCTAACATTTTTCTTATAATGACGTCACTTATACTGTATATAATTTATTATCATGTCAATGTTTATGAGCCAGAGGCCTAAATACTTGAATAAAGTTATTTGATTTGATTTTAATAATTGGTTGCGCGGTTTCCATGGAATTACTAAGATTGTTTTATCATCAATCTATCTACAGTTTTGTATATACTAATTAACCCTTTCATCGGCGGTCAACAGGTATGGATACAGTCTTGATATCCTCCAGTCGGTATTCGACACTGCCGCGGTTGATGGTTCCTTCCCATCGATCCCCATAGTTTGGAGTTCAACTTCTGTCGAATCCTCGGCCTGTCGTTGTCGCTTCACACACCTTTTACATAAGCAATATGGCAGATTTTTTTTTAATTCTAGGCATAATACAATAGCGAACCACAACAACAAAGGCAGCCAACAGGGTTAGCACAAGACTAGCAATATACCAGAAATCAAACCTTGCATGTCCGTCTACATAGTGCACATTATGTAGCTGTCGTAGTAACGAGTCCAGGGGCATGTCATTTATAGTCGTCATTTTTTCTCGTATGTCAATTTTCGAAACATTGGGAAATTGTTCTTTAAAAGGTTTCCAAACCACGTCATCAGTAAAATTTGCAATTTTCAACTGCGTATATTGTTCATTAGTCATGTTTGTCTTACCAACAACGTAGGGTTGTGATAAAATAAGAATTTATTCGACGCAATACAACCACTGTCTACCTTAATTACGTCAACGGGCAACCCAGTATGAACCTCAGTATGCAGGCCTTCACATACCAATGCAAAACTTAAGTTCGTCCGCGAAATATCAACCATGTGGTATCAAGTAAGTATTTAGCTATAGGCAATCTCTCTTGAGATACTTGCGGTGTACAGTAAGCTGTTTTCCTTGCGTCCACAAATAAATTAATCTAACAGGTGTGGTCTACATTAACTGGAAATTCAGGACTAATCAAAGTACAAAATTTTGTGCGATGGTGACTGCAAGTCTGAACTTCTGTATCGGAAAGTAAACGATATCTTGTTCGTGCTTTATCTATCAAGAACGCAGTACTTTCTAATCGGTAATTAGCCAATAAATCAGTATGTTTTGTTCTCCCTCGGTGTTTGACACCAACAGGTGGAGGTACTGGAATTGAGATAGCCTCAAAAACTTCATAGCTGTTATCTAGCCTTATTACCGGGATTGATAAAAAAATGATTATTTTGCCATTAACGAAGGCTGTTTCTGTTCGCATATACTTATAAAACTCCCATATCTCAGTTTTTGGGTCGTTAATTAGTGACAGTAAATCAGGCAACGCCTTTTGAATTTCAACTAACAAGCTTTGTAATCTCGGTGGACTAATTATCGTTACAGGAAGTTTTCCCAATGCCAAATAATCTAAATCAGCTCTTAGCTGCGTGAGATATGTTTTCGCGTTTTGCGTGAGAATAGTTATTTCACTAATTAGAAGATTTAGGTAACTATATACTTCGAGAAATCGGCGATTTTCACTGATTTTCTTGGTAAGTTCTTGCGCCGTAGAATTTATTTTTATATCCATCGCGTAAAGACTTTTGATTATTATAGACATTGTCCTTCTGTTTTCGCGAATGAGTGTTCTTGACTCGTTAATAATTGTTAAACTTTGCTCAACTATGTGAACTATCTGCTTTTGATTTGATTCCAGAGATGATACCTGATTGCGAATATTCCGTAGGTCAGATTCACTGACAACTCCAAATAACCATGACATTGCATCTCCCACAAACGGTAATAGACTCCTACGATTGCGAGTCTTTCTCGCAAGTGACATTAGAGGAAACAATTCACTCTTAATCTCTTTTTCAACCTCTCGAAAATACTTAACTTTTTGCCTTAGCCCTTGAAAAGTACGTTGGAAATTTTCTGTCCCTTTCTAAGTGACTTGATTCTACGACATTAAATGCATGTTTAACTCGTCTAAGATCTTCAGCTAATCTTGCAAGAAGATCCTGGATATTTTCAAAATCAATTACAATTATTGCTAGCCATTTTGCCCTAGTGGTGCTTACTTCATTGGTCTTATAATATATAACATTGTCCCGAATGACTATCGCTTTACAGATTACAAACTGAAAGGCTATTACTTCTTATCATTTTCTCATTATTATCCTAATTGGATTCTGAATCACGTTTGTTTCTCGACCTTATTCTCTGCCTCAATTCAGCTAGGGGTATATCTGATTCATCAGAACTTTGTGAACGCAGACGTTTCAGCCTACGCTCTAATTTACTCTTATCGTAAATTATCGTGTCAGTTGATGATTCATTATCTCAACTATCGCTTTCAGACGAAATAGGCGGAACAACGTAATTACTTGGTCTTAATTGGCGGCCTGACTTATCAACAGGTATGTGCCATTCCTCTAAATTAGCTAATCGCAGGTGTTCAGCATGAGCTTTGGTCGTGCTTCCATCTAATTGATGTTTGATAATGAATGTAACAGGTGATGTTTGTTCAATTATCCGATAATAAGGACGCCATTTAATGTCCAATTTATTTTTACGAGTGTGGTTTTTGAGATAAACAGGGTCACCGACCTGAAGTTTGACGTCATCAATTTTTCGGTTTTTGTACTCATTTCGTTTTTGTTTCGCCTTTTTCCTATTTCGATGAACTAAGAGAAATGCTTTATGTTGTTGTTCTAACGAAATTTTATGAGGGTCTTCTCCTTGGTACTTTCGACGCGGTTTCAAAATCTTATCGATTGGCAACACACATTCTCTATTATACAAAAGGTAGAAAGGCCAACATTTTGTCGATTCATTGAAACCGAACAGAATAGCTGAAAGTACATGAGGTAAAAATGCATCCCATTGAGCATTTTCAATTTTCATTTTCTTTGACATAACACCAACTAATGTCCTGTGATATCGTTCTATCAGACCATTACTTTGAGGATGGTAAAAGGACGTTGTTACATGGTGTATATTTAATTAAACCAAGGTCTCTTTGATAACCTGATTAACGACTTCAAAACCGTTATCAGACGATATTTCAAGAGGTCAGGAATAACGAGGTACAATTTCATCTATAATGAGGTGAGCCATCGTCTGCGCACTTTTATCTGGACACGCAAACGCCTCGGGATAACCAGAAACTAGGTCAATGAAACTGATTATGTACTTGTTTCCGGACAATGTAGTAGGATATGGTCCACTTACGTCGTCAGCACATTTTGCCCACGCAAAAGGAGGTGTGTCAGTTTCTTGAACAGCTGGTTTATTCTTTTTATTACTCCTTGTTTGACAAACTAAACAGGACGTAACATATTGAATAACATCCTTGAATAGATTAATTCGCTCTAATTGCATCATACGTTTTATCTATCCCCATATGTCCCAAAGATCTATGATATTCAGTCAAAACATCAGTTTGAAGATGCTGGGGAATATAAAGACGAAGAGTTGGATCGGAGTCAAAAAATGAAATGTAATACGAAATTCCATCTAGAACGAGATGTTTTTTTAGCAAGAGAAGGGGATAATGTATCGTTTTGTAATCCCTGTTTAATTTGTTTCAAATGTACATCTTTACCTTATTCAACAATCATATCAAGTGGCTCATAGAAAAGTGGCTTTTCAACCTCGTCTTGGCAATGCGGTTTACATCTTGCGAAACTTTTTGGCTGGAACTCCTTAGAGTTCATTAATTTGATACATTTGACCACTAACATCTAGGTCATTCAAAAGTGAATCATCTGTTTGGTTCTTAAACGAGCTTTGCGGTACACGCGAAAGTAGGTCAGCTACCGAATTCATCGTGCCTGGCAGATACTCAATCTGACAGTCGTAACCAGCAATGCTTAAGGCCCATAGCGAAACTTTCTTATTTAGGACCGGAGCCTCCAAAAGATGTCTCAATGGTTTATGATCACAAAACACGGTAAATTTTGCATTATGGAGGTAATGATCCAGCTTTTGCAAACTGTAATAGATTGCATATGCTTCTTTTTCTATGACAGCCCATCTAGTCTGGGTGTCACTCCGTCGGTGTGATAAATAGTATATAGGACGTTCAATTTCTTGTCCCTGTTCCATTACAGTCTGGGTTAGACATGCACCAATGCATTTGTCGCTTGCGTCCATGTACAACTTAAATGGTAAATTGACGTCGGGGAAACACAATAAAGGCAATTCTGACAATTTGTCCTTCAATTTATCAAAAGCTACTTGGCAACTAGAGTCCCATTTTATCTTGGCATATTTCCGAGTGAGAGAAATAATAGGTTCAGCCACACTAGAAAATTGTGGTATAAATCCCCGATAGTAACTACACATACCTATAAAACTTCTAACCTCGCGCACATTAGTTGGAGGTGAAAGAGACCTAATTGCATTAACTTTTTCTTCCTCTGGCTGAATGCCATTAGCGTTGATAACGAATCCTAAGTAATTAGTTTCTTTTTTCATGAAGCTACATTTCTTTAGTTTTAAACGGAGACTGTGTTCCCGCAGACGTTGAAATACTTGTTGAATATGGTGTATGTGTTTTTCTAAACTTTTTGAATATCAAAATATCATCTAGATAAGCGGTCGTAAAATCGCTTAAGCCTTCAAGAACCCTATTTATTAACTCTTGGAAGATCGCAGGGGCATTCGTAAGTCCGAAGGGCATAACATTAAATTCGAAAAGACCTCTTTGACAAGTAAATGCTGTCTTTTCTTTGTCACACTCAGCCATATTAACTTGACAATACCCTGATTTCAAATCGAGAGAAAAAAAGTACTTAGCCTTGCCTAAAAGTGCTAATATGTCATCTATAACTGTAAGAAGATAAGAGTTTGTCTTTGTAATTTTATTCAATTGTCGAAAATCAACGCAAAACCTTTTTGTTCCATCTTTCTTATCGACGATTACAACTGGAAATGACCATGCTGATCTACTGCGTTGAATTATTTTAGATTCTAACATTTCATCAACTGCCTGATCTATGATTTTCCTGTTATTAAGTTGAGTACGATAAGGTCTAAGTTTAATTGGTTCATGAGTTCCAGTATCTATTTTCATCCTAACTGTATCTGTTTGACTCAATTCAGCATCAGTTTTTGCGAATAAGTCAGCGTTTTTATTAAGCAATTTAATTATTTTTGTCTTGAATTCAATTGGAACGTCTAACTTATCTAACTCATTAGTGTCAATTTTCTTATCAGCGTTTCCGTGACTTTTCCCACTAATTGGCACGCCCGAAGAATTCTTATCTATACTCATTATTTCCGTCGAATTAATTTGCTTGATACGTGCTACAGGTGTTCCAGCTTTAAAAGATAAGGTCCTATGAGTGGTGTTAACGAGCATGACGGGTAAACTCCTGTTATCAGAAAGCTTAGAAATTGAATTCATCATTAGTAAACATGGCTCACTGCTAATTTGACCTATTTCGAAGGGAGAAATCTCATACTCATTTATCCTAGCAACTGAAGCAATATGAATATCATCTACAAGCGGAACGTATGACTCATCGACCCGGATACATCCCAAATCATGATACACACGCACACCTCGTGATTGAAGCCAATCAAGTCCTATTATAATATTTCGGTTCAGATCTCTTACTACATAACATTTATGGGTCATTTTCAACCCTCCTAACATAAATTCAATTTCTGCTAAACCATCGATGTGAAGTGAAGTATTTCTAGCGGTTGTTAAGTCTAATTTATGTTTTTGTAACCTAGGTTTAATTTTTAAACATTATAAAAACGACTATGAATCAGAGATACCTCAGCGCCCGAATCCAAGAGAGCTCTATATTTTTGTTTTTGTAATTTGATGAGAAGAGAATTAGGTCTTTTGTTTACTGAATTAATCTGAATACATTTTCTTTTATTGTGATTACTTGTTTAGAAAAATTTGCTTTCAGTTTGTTTTTTGGTTTCCTTCCCACATCGGCTTCTACTTGGGGAAGCGTTGGCGTTTAAAGAGTGATTTTGGCTCGCTTTGTCTTTATCAGGAAAATTTCTGGCAAATTGTCCTAACTTTCCGCAGGCATAACATCTAACATTTTCAAGATTTCTTGGATTTCTAGTGTTTTCCGTCGCTACGTTAATACTTGCTTTACGCAGTCGGCAGTCCTTAGTTATGTGACCTAGTTTTTTTGCAATAATGACATTTTAACTTTAGTCGAGAATGTCCTATTTCCATTGGCGTTTCGTCTCGGCTAGGTTGCGCATTTTGTGAGCCTAACCTTAGGGTAAACCTTTTTCGAAGATTTTGCTCTCCGGTGGCGATCCTCACGGCCTCATTAAATGTCGGGGGATTGTCGCGCATGACTTTCATCTTCATGAAGTCTTGTGCCAGTCCGTTGATAAAGTAACCTACAAGATGTCGTTGCATTTGGTCAGGTCCGTCTAAAACGTCTTCAGCGAAAGCTAACAACCTCTCGGCATAAACCTGGATTGATTCACCAGATTTTTGTTTTACACGCCTAAGTAATAATAAAGCGTGTTGTTGGTCAACAACTTCCCCAAACCTCAGTCTTAATTCTGTCTTTGCCTGTTCCCAGTCGTGTCCGTTATTTTGGTCGAAATACCTCTTAAGAAAATCGCTAACAGGACAACTGCATGCCTGGTAAGCGACATATTTGACATAGTCTTCCGTAACCCCTATGAGCGTGGCATATTTTTCTATGCTCTTTATCCAGTCTTTAACTGTTTTCGGATCAGAGCCATCGAAAACGTTTACTATCTTTGCCACCCCCTTGGCCCCACTGCCGTTGTTAAGTTCTTAATCTGTCCCTCAACAGATTTTGCAATGTCTAATAATTCTGCCATGCCTACGCAAAAGGATGTGCAAAATTGACAACTTACGGTTTTCGAATTCCACTAATCACAATTTCAGCAAAACAAAACCATAGCAGGAACAGTTCAGTTCAATTCAACCCAGATCCTGGTCGTCGGCACCACAAAAGCGTCATGTAGTACAGCGGCGGCGAGAGCGAAGGAGGTAGTAAAACAGTAAACAGCAACAAAGTCCGCTATCAGCTACATAATTGGATTTTATTTACAAATGTACAGTCCGACCGAGTAACCTGTCTAATGCCTGCTCACGCTCTCTCTCTCTCCCTGGTCTCTCCAATCTCTCTCCGTCGGCGGTAATCAGCCTCTTTTATACTCAGTCACCGGTTATACAACACTCTCAGGGCACGCCCCTTGGAACGTGGCCAAGTCACGTTTCACGACACGTGATATTTCCCGAGAATACTGTACAACTACAGTGCTGGCACTCATCATGTTACAGATTGATCTTGTCTAATATATATATATATATATAGTATATGATTCTCTTATATATCATATTATAATACAATTGTTTTGATGATTTTTATGTTATTGTTCAATAGTATACTGCATAAAAAGATGATAGTATATTGTCTTTGAGTGCGCTAAATTATTTAGGATTTCCATTTTTCAACACACGATCATCTCTGACCTCAAGCTGCTTTAAATAATCACTTGTTCACAAAATTAGAGGGGATCAAATATTTTTTTGTTGTTGTTGTTGTTGTTGTTTGGGTTTGTTGTTGTCGTTGTTGTTGTTTGTTTTGGGGTTTTTTGCTCTGTTTGTATTCATTTTTTTTTTTCTTATTAAGCCTAACAGTTAAATAAGTAGTTCTCTACGTACACTAAGTTTTAATCCTTAAATAAAGAAAAAAATGTTTATTAATTAAAGCCTGTAGAATTGATTACTGTTTTTTAGGGTATAAAGTTTATGAGAAAGGAGATATTAGTGATTTAAATGCAAGTGTTGCAATTTAGGGCCGGTCAATCTACTATTGTCTGCGAACAATATTCATATTGATGAAATAATTGGAATATAATTTAATTGTTTTGTTCTATAAAATGATAGTATACACAGGGAACTATACGTTTCGCCTTCCGTTCAGGGTTATGTACATGCAAATGAAGAAATGCTCAAATTTAGTGGATTTTTTCATAATTTTTCAATCAGAGAAGCACTCTCTCTATAAAATAAAAACAAATTAATCACATTCCAATTTTTTAAACAATATAAATGGTGTTTGCAAATTCATGACATTAATATGCACTGCCTATTCAACTAAGTGACACATAAGACGTTCAGTAATTACTTTAAAATTGATTTACTACTTTTGTTGTATCTATTAAATCTCTGGCTTAAAAACTTTAAAAACCCAACTATATTCGAATCATCGTTTGTGCATATAAACTATTCATGGATGTGGCATATAGTTCTCTGCGTTCACTGTCTTTTGGCAAGCCAGGGTTGCGTGATCGGAACCCTTGTTACATAAGATAGCACCACAGAACCTTTTAAAGCACCGTTAGCCCTTGGACTTTGGTGTTGCGTTGCTTTTTTGTGGTTTCAGCTTGATATGGACTAAAGAAACGGAACATTTAAAAATTTTGAGTTTTTTCAATCGGACTCCCCAAATGATACCTCGAAAGATCCTGTTTACATTTTAGATTGTTTTCCATTTAGATTTCTGTTATCCATGGTTGCCTCAAATATCTGCCTGCCAAACATTTTGAAATTCGTCGTTAAATAGATATGTAATGTTTATTCAAATTGCCAAAGACGACACGGTAATGGGTAATTGAAAATAGTCGCATAGGGACTACTTGCAAGCCTTGTTTATTTACCCCTCAACCTGAATTTCCCTGTATCACCCTTCAACATTAGATACCAAACGATACACAATATACGAGATATACGGACAACAACTTATCAGAAAGTTACAAGAGAGGGTGGGTGTCAAGTAGAAAGGGTCGCTTGCCTTACCACAGAGCTACGACAGGAAGTTTCACTTCGATGTTAAACGGCGTTGTTTTGATTCTTTGGTTAACATATACTTACTTGTTTCTAGATAGTCTTGAACCACTGTTTTGTTCTAATTTGTGAAATATCCTTGGGTATCCGAAAAAACTCTTGTACATATCCGTAAAATGCTCGAAATTAGCTTACATTAAGCTGTAAAGAAATCGTTACAGAACGTAACCAAAATTGTTAAAGTTACTTAAAGGTACCATAACTTTCAATATTTTGTAATAGGGTTAAACGCCGCTTTTAACAATTTTTCTGTCATGTCGCAGCAATACTTTCCATTAAAAAATCGTAAACGAACAATAAAGAATCGTAAGTCAGATTATTTAGGAAATATTCAGGGGCCTTACGTTGCGACCTGTGGTAGGTTTGACGGGAGGCATCGGTGTTTCTGAAACCTTGATAAGAAAAATTTGGCAATTGCCCGAGTATAATATCGAAGGGAGGCTTAACACTCAACTTAGAGACAGATATTGTCTTCGCGTTAATCTGACAGGCTTAAAGTGGCTTTTTTAGTTCTATATGAAAGGTTCAGCGGAATTCAGGTTATTTACAGATATCATGAACTCGGTTGTTGACACCGCATGACCTCATTTGCATATGACCCAAATTCAACGAAAGGTAACAAATTGACAAGCGAAACAATCAATTTCCTAAATCATGTCACACCAAATGGTTCGCGCAAAATCACGGTAACTGTCTATATTCGTAGCCAGGCGATAGTTTTGGACTGATCTTCTCAAAATTGAAGACCGGCTAGCGAACATAAATCCTGATGAGGTAACGATGACGTTGTATGAGCAAATTCAAACGGAATGCGGGATTCCAACGGTTATACGCACCGCGCGAATTACTCAATATTCTTTGCAATTGTCTCGGCTTCTCTAAAAATAGACATGGGAATTAAGGAAATATACTGCTTTTCTATTAATCGAACGCTGATTTTCAATAAACTACTTTTCAGAATATTGTGCGAAATAGTATAAGAGTGGGAATAAGAATAATCAAAATCTGTGACATGAAAAAGCATCGATACCTACCTTCAAATCTGCGTACGATATATACTACTCAAACTTTGCTAAGGATTACTTTTTATAGTAAAACATTTTTGTATCTTGATGAAATTACACAAGTATTTTTGTGTTTCCTAGAACTCTAGTGTTTCAGGTATTGAGGTTTTGTTATGGATCGAATGTTTCGGTGTTGTTTGAGCGTAAGGCTTACACAAAGGACGTATATAGTTAATATTGTCTGAAGACTACGTGTTAAAAGGGGTCTGATCATTTTGGTTCCAAGTGACATTATCCCGTGCCCACGCTTAACGTATTTGCACGTGATATTAGGTCAACGGATTCCAAATTGCAGGTCGTCTTGAACTCAGACCTGCATCATGCAACCGCTTTTAAATGGTTTTGGAGTATCTATGCGCACACCGGTAGCGTTTTTGAAGTCCCTACGTAACGTTGTTGCAGTATCAAATCAAATCGGGAATGCCGTGCCTGAACCACTACAAATCGGTCTTGAACCTCGTTGGTTGTGCGGTCTCGCACCCCAGCAAGCAAATTCCTAACGCTTCCGGTCGTAATTGACCGACTTTACATTCTGAAAACAACACTCTGGGACAAACTAAGGGCATTAGCAACATGGCATTTGCGATAGCTAGAATGAAGCATCCCTATGCCCCTATTCATCTCATCTTAACAAAGATGTGGTCTTAAAATGTCTATTTGCCATATTGAAATGGGAAAAAAACTAAACTTTGTGGTAACTTTGTTGATAGTTCGCTGAAAATAAAAAATCTATAAAAAAATCTTTTTTGGGTAGATTTGTTTTTTAACATTTAATCGACGAAACAGACGAAAAGTTGATCCTTAGCTAATCTCATGATGTTATCTACGAGTTATGAGGAGTTATTGACGAATGTGCTAGTTATTTACGGATGCATGAGATTTATTTCTTTTTTGCAATTGGTAGGAAGATGTTGTAGGCGAAAATCCGGTGTAAAGCGAGAAGTCGTTACATATTAATTCGTATAATACGCCCCTTATTTCTTTTAACATAGTATAGTCTTCAAAATTTTACAAGTACATGTATTACTTTTAAGATTGAGATTACTTCTTATTCGAGAATCAGGCCTCGTGATATTTGTTATGATTCTGAAAATGTGCTCATTTCACCTCAGCTTTGTGCCGAAAATCACAACACTTGGCGAACTTTTGAAGCGAAACCGTGATTGAAACTGAGCAGGTGCAATATTTCGTGATTATGAACAGTAGGCAGACAAGATATTGTATAGAAATCAAGGATGGTGATTAACTAGATCTATATTTTGTGCTTGGTTGACAATCTACCAGCATCCAGAAGCTTTCTTTACAGGGGCTGAGCCGACTGCTTCAGAAGATCAGAAACTTGACGACAGAAAAAGCCTGATGCCTGCAACATCCTGCAGATATGTTTAGTTGTAAACGGATCTATCGATTTTGCTAGACTGTCATATCTCCCTACAGGTACACATAGGTAACCCTCACCTCATTTTTACGGATATTGTCGTCCATCAAAAAGAAATCAGGTTTGTTTGTTTGTTTGTTTGAATGGGGTTTTACGCCGCTTTCAACAATCTTTCAGTTATATCGCGGCGGCTGGAGCACCTAACAATGGATTCCTGGTATTTCTCACACCGGTACCGCCATCACATCCTTTCCTAGCCTCCAGCTGCTATCCCACATAGGTCTACGATTATTTACCCATTGGTGGGAGACAAACAGTCGGAAAGGATGAGTGCCGCCGTCGGGGATCGAACCCGGGACCTTTAGATTGGCAGTCCGACGCGCTACCAACTGCGCTATGACGGCGGCTAAGAAATCAGGTACGAGACAGATGTCGTAGAAGGGAATACACATCTGAAATACCAGAGATGTATCATGTAGACGTCAATACGTATTTTACGACCTACGTGTACTTTTTGTCACCTTAACTTTATGCTCTCAAAACCATAACTCAACCCTTACCACCCTGTCTTCGCTTAAAACGGATTTGGATAAGAAGCATTTTTGATACCTCCGTTCCTGTACAATTACGTATATGAAGTTCATGCAAGATATGGATTCGTCTGAGAACAGAATTGGATCAAATAATTCTGAGTTAACCTGGCGTGGACGCGCACCCGTTTGAAACTTGTTCAGATGTGATTCACGTCAACGGATTTCTATATATTAGTTGCATGTCCGTCATTTGCTGATTTCGAAGAAAATCCTAAGAATTTTATGTTTTGCAAGTTATTTAGCAAGGTAAGGTTTTCAAGCTACTTCTGGTTAGCAGCAACCTGAAAAAAATGAGCTGTCTAACACAGTTCATAGACATTCAGTCCGTTAAACTTGTCTTCTACATGCTACAGCTTACATTGTGTTCCCACTTGGTCTAGCTACCCAATGTTACCGTGTTGCATCAGACACCAATGGATCATGCTGCTTAAGTCTTAGAATTACAGCATTTGAATGCTGTAACCCATCCTAAAAGATGACTTACAGCAGTAACTCACAAGAATTGTTAACCAACACAAAAATACACCAAAGTTATGGCCCCGTGTTCATTTATTACAAAAAATAGACCAAATCTAAAAAAAAATATGCTTATAAAAATTTGAGAAGAAAATTACATATGTTTAACGGACAAAAGTTTTATTTTTTTAAAAAGAATGTATCAGATCTCATTAGGAGAAGAATTTACAACAGATTTTAAAAGTACAATAAAAGAAAACAAACATCTGTAGCTACGAAAAATCTTCGATCGCACTCAATACCTAAGATATATTTCTATCTGAGATTGAACTCATGAAAATGTATATAGAGATTCGAATCCTGCAGAGCTCAATCGATATTGATAAGAAGATCCATTAATCGAAAATTAGTAAAAAAAAACAAGATGTGTTTGTGAAACACAATGCCCCAGAAACGGGAATTCTTTAGAAACGGGTGATTTTTTTCTCTTTGTTTTAGGAAAAAGGGTTAAATTCTGATCTCTTGATGAAATCTATCTACATACCAAATATTAGCATTGTAACTTAATTAGGAATGGAGTTATAGTAAAATGTTTAGTTGGCAGGTTAAGTTTTTGAGAAAGGTCTTAGGGAAAGGGTTAAATTTTGACCTTGATGAAATGACCTACCCCAGTTGCGCCTTGTTGAGACCTATCTACATACCAAATATTAGCATTGTAACTTAATTAGGGATGAAGTTATAGTAAAATGTTTAGTTTGCAGGTTAAGTTTTTTAATAACGTTTTAGGGAAAAGGTTAGAAGTTTGATCTTGACCTTGATGAAATGACCTTCCCCAGTTACGCATTGTCAAGACCTATCTACATACCGAATATAAGTATTGTAACTTAATTAGGGATGAAGTTATAGTAAATGTTTAGTTGGCAGGTTAAGTATTTTAGTAACGTTTTAGGAAAAGGTTAAAATTTTGATCTTGACCTTGATGTAATTACCTTTCCAAGTTACGCATTGTAAAGACCTATCTACATACCAAATATGAGTATTTTAACTGAATCAGGGGTGAAGTTATAGTAAAATGTTTAGTTGGCAGGTTAAGTTTTTGAGTAAGGTTTTATGGAAAAGGGTTGAATTTTGACCTTGATGAAATGACTTTGCCCAGTTGCACCTTGTTGAGACCTATCTACATACGAAATATTAGGATTGTAACTTAATTAGAGATGAAGTAATAGTAAAATGTTTAGTTTGCAGGTTAAGTTTTTGAGTAACTTTTTAGAGAAAAGGGTTAAAATTTTGCCCTTGACCTTGATGAAATAACCTTCCCCAGTTGCGCCTTGTTGAGACATATCTACATACCGAATATTAGTATTGTAACTTAATTAGGGATGAAGTTATAGGAAAATTGGCAGCTTAACTTTTGCAGACAGACAGACAGACGGACACCGGTAAAACAATATGCCCCAGATCTATCGATGCGGGGGCATAAAAAGCAGAAAATCTGTAAAATACTAAAGAAATTATCTAATTCAGCATTAGCAGTCTGAGAAGGCTTACAAGGGCGATGTATTAGAGGTTCCGAGATGGTTTGAATTCGCATGCTGGACACATGTAGAAAAGATAGTTTTGAATATCATGCATGCCTAATGTTCTCGATGTTTTAATCATGTTTGTATTGCTGAAATGCAATATTGTATAGTATTAGTATTTAATGGCTGATACGTTGAATAAAGATTTTATTATTTTCAGTTTTTGTTACCATAGCAACCAGAATTTTTAATGGATTTCAATTCTTTTGCCGAATTTTATTTCCATTTTAGCTCCATCCCCCTACCACAAGGTTTCCGCCCCAAGGAACCCGAATGTTACGAATTTAGCAGTTCAGTAAGATGTCAATGTACTGCTGCTTCATGCCAACTATCAAGGCTCTATGCCTTCTGGGTCAGGAGAAGATAATTTTATAAAGTTTTCATTAAAAATTCAGTTTTCTTACCATGGCAACCAGAGTTTTTTACCCGATTTCCATTCTTTTAGAAATTTTTAAAGGGCACCATCAAAAGGAGCATTCATGCCAAATTCGGTTGAAAGCCGCCCAGCAGTTTGGGAGGAGATGTCGTTATAAAAATCCATATTTATTTCAATATAAGTCCCTCCCCATTCCCCTGGGGACCCGAGGGTGATGATTTTAGCAATTCTGAAAGAGGTCATTGTACTGACGTTTCATGCGAAATAGCAAGACACTAGGCCTTCTGGGTTAGGAGGATATTATTTTTAAAGTTTCTATTAAAATTTCAGTTTTGTTGCCATGGCAACCAGAGTTTTTGACGGATTTCAATCCTTTTTAAAAAAAAAAATAAGGGCACCACAAAAGGAACATTCCTGCCAAATTAGGTAGAAATCCACCAAGCGGTTTGGGAGGAGGTGGCGTTTTTAAAACCCTTCTATATTTCCATATAAGCCCTACACCACCACCACCACCACCCTTGGGGCTCCACCCCTCGGGACCCGAGGGTGATTGTTTTAGCAATTCTGAAAGAAGCCATTGTCCTGCTGCTTCATGCAATATATCAAGGCTCTACGCCATCTGGAGCCGCCGTCATAGCACAGTTGGTAGCGCGTCGGACTGTCAATCTAGAGGTCCCGGGTTCGATCCCCGACGGCGGCACTCATCCTTTCCGACTATTTGTCTCTCACCAATGGGTCGATAATCGTAGACCCATGTAGGATAGCAGCTGGAGGCTAGGAAGGGATGTAATGGTAGTACTGGTGTGAGAAATACCAGGAATCCATTGTTAGGTGCTCCAGCCGCCGCGATATAACAGAGAGATTGTTGAAAGCGGCGTAAAACCCCATTCAAACAAACAAATCTACGCCATCTTGGTCAGGAGGAGATAATTTTCAAAGTTTCTAATACATTTTCAGTTTTGTTGCCGTAACAACCAGAGTTTTTAAAAGTTTTCAATTCTTTTTGGGATTTATAAAGGTCACCATCAAAGAAACATTCCTCCTGAAATTGGTTGAAATTTCTCCCGCGGTTAGGGAGATGATATAATTTTAAGATTGTTAACACACGACGGACGACGCACGCCGGACGCCGGACAGAGGTTGATCATAATACCTCACCATGAGCACTTCGTGCTCAGGTGAGCTAACAAAACCGTGGTGGGATTTTGCTATTTTTATTAAATAACTGATCGCCGATTTCAGTCCAAAAGCCGATTGACCAATCAAATTATTCATTCCCCAAACATGTATGTAGTATCTTTTAGTTGGTGTTCGATTCAAACGGCGTGACTACAACTCAAACAAGCGTATACGTCGCACACCAAAGTGAAAAATTTATGAAATGAAAATTATTTTTTTTCTGTTTTGACTGCGCTTTAAAGGGGAAGATACATAGCCAGATATGAACGCTGCTACAAATCAACTATCAATAAACGTTCTAAATTAGAAATTTCAGCGACTGAGCAGACAATGAACCCTTTGATACAATAAAACTAAATGTTTTTTCTTTCATAGAACTGTATTAAATATGAGACGCAAACACAACGTAAAACCTCCTTCTATTAAGAAGCATTAGGTAGAAGTCTTAACTTCATTCTTTTCAAGATTTATTCTCCATCCTTTTCTTTAACTGTAACAACTCCAAACAGTGCAGCTGATACCCAGGATGCTATCCACGCAATGACACAGAAAGCGAAGCCTGCATGTAAACTAGGTTTGTAGTCGGAATTCTTGTATCTGTCTTTATCCGGGTTGTAAATCTTGTCCACATATACACCGAAACCAACGATCAAAAAGAGGCCTGAAATAATGATTGAAGACGTAGACTAGATCATTCTAATTTATCTTGTACAAATTGTTCGGCTTTGAAGATTAGAGTGTTCTAACCTTTAAAGATACACATGAAAGATAATTATAGTGAATAAGAATTGATGTGTTGGTTCGGATGACTAGAAATAGTTACAAATTGCTTTTAGGCATTAGGCTGTTAGACCTCAAACCTTCGTAAATCCTAACAAAGTACATGTACAATTACCATTATCAACAGATTATACTTTGCCCTAGGATATATGTTGTTAGAAAAGTTATTCAGACGCGAAAGCAACGTTTAAGGTGCACCGTATCTTCCATTTTCTACGACATTCAGGGTATAAAAATACGTCGTTGTTTAGCAAAAGAAATATGGATAGTGATAACTACAGACTTAAGTCCCAGTTACATTTTGACATTTGACAAACTAATAGCTTCGGTCTCTGAAGATTAACGATTTGAGTAGCAAGTCTCAACCTTTTTTTATCAAGAAATCAGCCTGAAAAAATGTCTTTTAGAATTTCGGCCATAGGTTAAAAGTTTTTTTGTTTGTTTGTTTTGTTGTTGTTGTTGTGTTTATGTTATTAGCGCAATTAATACAATGCACGAATTCGAGAATTTATTAATATTCGTATGTTTTCGTAACAAAATAGGCCTGTAGTGTGTTAGTATACTCGCATTGCACGCGAGGGCCTCCTAGTTCGAGCCTGGCTGCACGTGTGTCTGTGTGTGTCTCTGTGTGTGTCTGTGGATGTGTGTGTGTGAGTGTGTGTGTGCGTGCGTGCGTGCGCGCGCTATTCATAGTTTGCTAAGTATCACTTTTTTCCACGTCAAATAGTTTGTATCTTGAGAAAGTTATACAAGTATGTTTGTGTTTACTTTAAGGTATTGAGATTTTATCATAGGTCTAAAATGTCTGTGTTATTGTGAGAGTATGGCTTACACGAAGAACGTTATGGTAAAAAATCATCATTTTCGGCGCTACCACGAAAAAACAGACATCGAGTATTAACATTTCCGGTCGAATTCAACCGATTCCGTATTCTAGAAACACCACTATGGGACACATTTAGGATATTATCAACATGCCTTTTGGATTATCCAGAAAGTGGCATCCCATTACCCTTCTTCGTCTCATCTTGACTAAGATCACGTCTTTAACGTCTATCTGCCTTATTGTGATGAAAATTTGTGATGACTTTGTTTAAGGTTCGCTAAAAATTATCAACGCACGTGCAAGGCAAAATGAAGCACGTTTCATGGGGTATTCTTTTCCGGAGATTCTTGGGCGTAGTCTACATGCCGAATCGACGTTTTTGTTACAGGGTAGTCAAGTCTGAATATTAACCTATCTTTGTAAAAAAAAATCTAGGCTTATTGATTTAAAACATTAATCAGTGTACGAAAATTTCATACTAAGCAAATTTTAAGTAGTATAAATCAATATGATACCCGCAGAGCGGAAGGAAATTCGACTTTTGCCGGCAGGTTGTGTCCGTCAGCGTACAAATTAGTAGATCTGTGCATTATCGACAGTAGATCTCGACAAAAAGAGACAGCTCCGATAATCCGAACATCAACATGTATTCGATTTTATATTTTGCTGTTGCATGTCTATCCAAATCTCAAAAATACTACACAAATACTACACACACCAAGACCTTGTTATGTCCTAACATTGCTCTGGAACTTTAGTTATGAGAGTTTTATTTAATCTCTATAGCCTCCATAACTTACCAACACTATAACATATCCCCTAGCGTCAAATATATTTTCCCTTAATTTTCTCGCAGTCCCTTATTTGAACATTAACGTGCATTCTGGTTTTACTGGGCGTTCTATTAAAATTCATCGCACTCGATCATTTAGTCATCTTATCATCTGTTCGACAAAGTTGTAATGTGAGATTGTCTTGAAGCCCGTTACACGTTAAATTATCTGACTTTTATATGTATAATTTATTTATAAATTTAAAGTGCGTTACAAAACATCAATGTAGGCTCCTCTAGTTCTAATGCAGCTTCTTTCTCGTACTTATCACATTCTTACATAGTTTCTTATGATTCACGCAATAACAACGATAGTTTGAAAATCAGTTATTGAATTTAACATATGACACAGACAGATAGGTTAAGGACATGTAAATAAGGTTAGATCTTTTAACAATATCACGTACCTGCTACGAGAAGAAGACCAGTGGTAACATATCCAAGAATCCTTTTGTCTTTCATCATGAATAGTTTAAGAGCCCCACACACAATGGCTCCTACATCCAGGAATAGTGCCAGGAGAACCATAGCTCGGACTGTGGCAAGTTCGCTTGATACTTCTGCGGAAAAAATACAGTTGTTAATTTTGTTTGAATAAAGATTTAGAATGGGTGAAGACTATATTTACATCAAGTGACTAGGAAATTATGACTTGGTGAAATTCTATGCTCTATTAGGGTTTGTTAATCGTAATTAACTAAGAATAACTTAATACTCCTATGTCAACAAATTTGGAGTACAGAGGTAGTTTTGCAAACAAAGTTGCTGTGATGAAAAAGTGGTAAACCCATTGGTTATGTGGCTATTTTATAGTATATGTTGTGGTGATAAAAAATGTTCCGAAACGAAAAAATATTTCTTGTTCTTCATTGAATTATTAATTACTCTTATCTATGAATTTTGTTGTCCCTTTGGAAATTTCTATCTTGTTATCATGATACATGTATTAAATATTTCTTTTATTTTCCTTCTGATACATAGTGGTCTATTGCTTTTTGTGACAGCCGCTTAAATCAAATAGGAAAAGTATTTCTACTAGCTGAATTTCTGGATGGCAAAGTGAAATGTAAATATATGTTATATCCTTGTTGCCTATGTTTTTAACCAAATACTACAAAAATCTATTATTTGACGCCTTATCAACAAAATGGTTAAGGAAATCATTGTGGAAAGTATAACAGAAATTGCTTTTAACGAACGGTCTTTTCGTTCTCAACTTTGTTTTCTACCCAGAAAGACAGATGGACTTGAAATTCTACCCATTTTGAATTATTACCCACAACTTCTTCGATTTTTGCCGAGTCAAATCTTTTGTCGTCTGGTAAATGTATGGTTAGAATTTCAAGATTCTTCTCGGTAATAATCATGCAACCACCATAGTCTGATGTCAATTTTGGTATCCCGGTAATCAGAAATCAGCAGTACATATAAATTTTGTAATGATTTGGTTGTTCTGTCAAGGATAGATTTATGCATTTTTAATCTATTTTGAAGGTATTTGAAAATTAAATGCGTCAGGTATTGTTGTTGTTGTTGTTGTTGTTGTTGTTGTTGTTGTTACTTAAACAGCTCCGTAATTCTGCTAGTAGATAGGTGGAATATCACTTTAATTTTTCTACAAACCCTTCACACCAAAATCTTAAGATTTTAGAAAAGTTTAAATTGATTCAGAAAAGCCACGTCAACTAATATTGCCCTTAGTTAATATTTCGTTCCCATTTAACATGACAAAACTCTGAGTTAATTAGTAGCTAGCAACACCGGACGGACTGTGATTCAAAGTGGTGAGGTATCATTTTCATTTGAAAGCTCAAAGCCTACTAGTTTTTGGATAACTTAACTATTTAATAAACGTCCTTTGTAATCTCTATGTAAATCCAGGAACCAATAGAATGGGGCTAATGTTGAAAGTAATTTTGTATACCAAAGCTCTAGGCCCTATTGTTTAGCAGGTGATTTGAAAACTCCCTTCTTTATCTCTTTGTAGAATTCCAATAACTACAACATGAATTAAGCTGAAACTGGTGTGAATCCGTCATTTATTGTTGTAAGACACAAATTAATGCTACCTACAAAATTCGAAAGCCTTGGCACTCAGACCTCGGGGATTTAAAATCTGGGGTCGTGTCTCTGAATGTTTTTGATCGAAGATTTGATCGAATAGTTTGCTAACTGACAAAAATGAAGGTACATCTAAGTATTTATGTACCAAACTACATCAATGAAATTTTGTCATCGTTAGTAGTATATTTGTCAAATCAAAATCGTCCAGATTGTTATTGAGTTCAATCGTATACTTCTAAATAATCTTATTAAGGTTGCGACCCCTATCCAAGAATATTTTCCACATCATGTAACTTTGTGGATTTACTATTATAAAGTTGCTACATGTTGTTATGTTCGTATATGGTGTGTGCATGTATTAGCATCACGCCACTTTGATTTTTGATTTTTGAAATTAGTTTTTACACACGGGTTAGGTTTGAGACTAAATGGTACAAATCACAATCCCTCACCCTTTATTCTTTCGGTGATTCTTTTAATACAGATGTAAGACAGGGTAAAGTATATTGACAAAGTCTGCTGAGCTCCCTTTTGACATGTCTGAATTATTAATATATGAGAACATTTTACGGATAAGAATACAAATTTTTATTGAAAGGTTCAATTTGTACCTGTTTGGAGAAGACATTATCCAATATACCTCTATGGTCCAAGCTATCTATATAACGTCCCCAGCCCCATCCCAACTTAAAGGAGTTTTAGATAGACATTCATAACAAAACTCAAAATATCGTCTGTTGGTTTTGACTTGACAGGTATCTACTTCTTTGAAACGGCCATGTAGTACTTCATTTGTAAAGAAAAAATGATATGCTCAGTGCAAAAGAATCAATGTTAATTTCGATTTTCTCGTCCGTTTATCATTAAACTCATAACCACACACCCCCAAATTTTAACGCATTGATGACAGGAAAACATTGCAATAAAATCAGAATAGAGAAATAGGGTTAATAGTAATTCTTGCATGCAATATGGAAATACGTTGTGAAATTAATCATTTCAGGGCTTTAATATTCTTTTGTATAGGGTCAAAAGGGAGTCTTCCTATATGTGAAAGTATCTATATTCTTCAAGAGGGTGACGTAGAAATTTCAGTTTTGATTTGTCACTTTCTGGCATAAGATATTTTAAATTCAGTTCATCTGATTTTTTTTCTAATGCTGTTTTTGTTAATATCTTTACGCCATTGTTCCCGTCGTTGATGTCGTAATGCAAAATCTTTCACATCTTTTATTACAACACGTATTATTTAGGGCGTTAATACATTATTTTGAATAACATGTTTGTTCCTTAAAAAAGAGAACCCTACACTTTAAACGATGGTAGCCCTTGATGTACTATTTAAGTTTAGGATGGATGATCAATCATACTTATTACAGTGGTATAATTTACATCAGATTATAATATGATAAAAATGTTGAAGTGCAACAACAGCTAGATTGGTACATTTTTTTCTTTCTTCAGATCCTATTCCGTTATATTTTTTATTTACAAATCTACCTTTCTGATGGCAAAGTGAAAGCGGATTTTGCTTTAATCGACAAAGGTGTGCAAACGGGAAAATCCAATTAACGAGCTCCAAATCGATTCGAATGGTAAAGCAGTGTGACGTCACTATGTATACCGGTGCCTTACTCTTATTGTTTACATGTGTGAATTGAACGTTTTCCCTTAAAAAAAGAAATGAAAAGCTTAAAAGGAACGAAATGAGATGCTAGCAAAAAAGTGGCGGCATGCTTTGTGGTATCAGGAATAAAGCAAAAGAATGAAGATGTTGTGCGATAGATCATAAATGAATTGACGTTTATTAGACGAATGAAGGGGGCGCCAGATGTGCAGCTATTTCTAGTCGAGTTTACGGGGCTGACACGCATGTCTCTTGAGAAGTTAGACCCTTGTCATTCTGTGTATGATTTGTCTTTTTGTAAAATTTTGAAAGACAACATCGTGGATAATTGTAACAATATGCATTGTTACTTATTTTTATGATGCCGCGTCTAAACGGAAATATATATGGTGGGCTGCATTTCGGTGGTCCATGCTTACATGACTTGACTGAAGGCCCTTCTTGTAGATAGTCAGTATATTTGTATGTATTGTATGCATTGTCAAATCCGCTAGGATTTGACAATAGAGCCTCAGAGTTGTTAACTAGTAGCAAATCACGTCTAGTAAACCACCAAAGGCCACTTGTCAAATTTATTTTATATCTAAAGAAGCGATTGCATCGATTTAACGCTCGCCAGTTTTTACGACTCTATACTAAAACGTCAATCAAGCCAGCAGAGGTTTGGTATATATACCAGGCCAAAACAGTGTTGATCTGAGTCTGTAACTGGTAACATCTCCTGTGGCTCTATTTTGGCTCCTGCACTCCAGACTGTCCATCCGTCTGTCTGTCTGTCTAAATTGTTGACTTAAATTCGTTTCATATTATTCTTGGATATTTCTGTTATATTAAAAGACTCGTTCTAGTGAACCTTGGTAGTTGTTAGATTATTCCTAACGGCCGTGTTACGTAATGAAGCAATTACTTGTAACAAGCAATTTTTTTCTTTTTCCACAATGATTTCAAAAACTTTTTTCCAGAGGCGTAAAAAGTAGGGATTGTATGGGAATGGATTAAACATCACGTCACTTCGCAGCATTCATTATGAAATACATATCCCGATCGAACATCTTATGAATGTCTATCGATGTTTTCGGCAATAATGCTTTGGACTTCAGTTTTTAGCAAGCGTCAAGATTTATATTTTTTCGCTTTTGTTTTCTATCACAATTTTCTGATGCCTATTTTTTTAACTTTCTTTTTGTGTTTCGGGTTGGAGATCTATTGGGTATTTAACCCGTTTCCAAAATCTTACACTGGTCCAAATTTAAAGCAGTTTAAAGATGGAAAACAAGCAATTTCTTCATTTCACATAATCATTTCCTCGTCGTTTTTTTTTTTTTTTTTTGTGAGGGGCGTCAGAAAGTGTCATTGTGTGGAAACAGGTTAATTTTTGTTTATAATAGCCACCAAGTTATCCCTCCTTTCCTCACTATTGTTCTTCAAGAATTTAATTCTAATGCGTAAAAGCGTGGATTGTGTTGAAATTGTTAACTTCCTGAAAAAAATTGTTAAATCAGGTGCGTATTTTATCTTGTGCGAAAAGGAAGGTCGGTACGAAAATCGTTTTTTCTACGTATGTAGGATATGAAGATAATTTTTCTTTTCAACAAATATACCTCACATGCACAATCTTTATTTAGTTATTAAAAATAAGTCCATAATTATAAGTCGATTCCTCGCCCAAGGATGGTTGGTTTTCTGAAGTGTTGGACATCTACGGCTCGAATTAATACAGTTTGATCGATTAATGAACGTCTGTCTGTTGTCTGTATTCTCAATCTTAATATTCTGCATCGGGTCAGCAGGGTGGAAATCCACACTTAAGTGAAATATGGCAACTTGTGTCTGATTTGCTGTCAAAATTTGCTATTTCTCCAGTGTTTCAGGTAAGCACCTCTACAGATTGTGACGTCATCGCATTATCGGGAATCAACAGGTGGTGATATCGGAAGTGTGAATTTCGACAGGAAAAAATCGAGATTTTAAATGGCAATTACTGCAAAACTACAAATCTTTGAATGTTACGATCAAATGTATTGTACTATATAAATATAGCTTTGTCAAAATTTTGAAAAAAACAGAAAAATTCTTGGCTGGACTAGTACTTTAAACTTACACAAGCATTCTCATCCGTGTACATATGTGCGTGAATAACGCAAAAAAAAACACACAAATCCATATACAGAAATCAAGAACTAGCATTGTCTTAACCCATACCCATACAGTGACGGTTTTAATTGACCCTCATTATGAAAGCTTTGGAAAACACTGTGGAAAATGAAGAAATTGCTTGTTTCTTCATTATCCACCATGTTTTCTGTCCAGAAAGACCAGGATTTTAATGATTTCATCAACTTACAATTGTCATCTGCTACTTCTTTGAATATGGGCTGGTATAAAATTTTATCAATTTGGAATGGGTTATTAGCTCGTGTAACGCACAGCAAAATTAGAATTTTCAAGCATAACATTCTCCTTTTGATCAACTGTTATACGTGAACTCCTTTTAGAATCTTGAAAACAGAGAATAACAGCTTCTACAGTAGGAAATCAATGATCTCGATGATTATTTGACCCTCAACTCGGCCATTTCTGTAACGATCATATTAAACTCACGTAGATAAGTTAACGAGTATACGTGGAAATTTGCTTCAGGGTGGTCGATTTGAAATACCGACTTAGGAAAAAGGAATACTCTAAGCGTTGTGAGTAAAATTCAAAATAAAAAAAGAGACGTTAATGTTATTGTAAAGTTATTATTTTCACATAGTAGTTTCGCCCTTTTCCTTAAAATTCCTATAATATGATGAGGATAGTATCAAATAATCTTCAGCGCCCTGTAGTCGCGCGATTTCTTGGAGTTAAAGGTTTGGTGTGCTATTATTGAAACTTGTAAAGAACGACATGATAAAGCGTAATTATTTAGTAAATAAGTAGAAACCTAAAGTTGATATGTTTACATTATATTTTTAAAAATCTTCTACTTTCGTTTTGATTTTTAATGAGTAAAAGCTGTAAAACCCACAATAATCGCGTTTGCTTGATGCCTACGACCCCCTTAATCGCTCTAGAATGCTTTATATCACTGGGTGGCGTGATCATTGTAAAAATTGCATTTGCGACCTGAGTCATATTTGTTAACAGTGTCTATCTATGGTCACATGACTACCACATGTCACTTGAGATCACGTGATTATCAAACACGGGACGGCGAATCACAATATGACTAATTACTGCACTGATTATTATCTTATTTTTAAATAATTTAAAGCAAACTAAAGCATGTTTCGAAGCCTCCAAACGAATTTTTATATCATCCTTTACATGTTCCGTATTATTGTCTTCGGCTACAACTAACTGATTTTCCGTGGCAAGTTGAGATGAGAAGAAACCTGAGGTGTATTTATATCTAAGAGATCACGTGATATGTGTTATAAAAAAAACGGAATGAAATTGTCTTGTGTTCATTTTGCGGTTTTGTTAAATGTAAGTTGGAATTGCTCCGCATTCCAACTTAAAAACACCACTTTTTGCTAAATATTAATGATAATGAAACAATTTACAAAACACTTTAAACGCTCTTAACCCTTGTCGTGCTGATCCCGGAATATTCCTGCTTTGACAATGGCTTTATCAGGTGTATATACCAAGATCAGCCTGCACAGATACGCTCGGATCTTGGCCTACACTACCTGCCTTTTGTTGCTGTTTTGAGAGAAATCTTTGAGTGCAAGACCGTTCTATTTCTGTCAAATATTTCAAATTTAGAGAAAAGAAGAAAAATATTCAACAGGACAGGGGTTATCCTTTGCATAAATCAAAATTATCATTGTTATTGCTTACCCTTTTGATCTAGTGAATTCAAAATATTTTTTATCAAATTTGAGGCTCGTTTACTTTGGGCTGACACTCTACTTACCCGACTTCTTACAGAACTTTGATTGGTATAACAATAGCTTCGGGTCAAAGCGTGCTGAATTGTAGCAAAAATATTTTTCTAACACAATTAAATGAAGTCGAAACTTTAAAAAGTTATTGACAAAAATCGAAAAAGTTTCATACCAGTAGTGCACAACTCCACGTTAGAAAGATTAGCTAGAAAACTCGTAAAGGTTAAATTGCGAAAACAGTTTTAATAAAATAAACATACACTCAAAAAGAAGTCCATATGGACTCGAGCATAAGATCAGTTACAATTATACCAAGTTCATTAAAATCTAAAAAATAACTTTAAAGGCTCGTTCGCTCTTATGACCCTTTTCCCTCCATTGCTTAGACTTCAGATTTCAATTTTAATGATAATACAAACCACCATAAGACGTGCAATGTTTTCTAGTATCTTTTTCGTCACAACTATTCCAAAGTCCAGAGTACGTTTTTTGTATTATTCCATCATCACTTTTTGACGTATATTTCCAGTAGTCAAGAGCAACAGATGCGATGACGCTTATAAGAGCAAAAACAGCGACTCCGAAACCTGAAAACCCCAACACGTTCGCCATTAGTCGTTTTACTCAATCAATATGACGAACTATCACTCTGACTTTTGTATTTATTTGATCCCAAGGGAACTTATAATCCCGTCACCTCAATTAAAACGTGTACGCTGGAAATATATACATTCGAGCAAGCTAGTAATTTGTAGCTTGGTTTTTTACCAATATCTGTTTCTACCTTTCCGAACAAACTTTAGACAAATTACGTTCCCAAATGATTGTCATATTCAAAGATGCAGTAGTTGGATCATATCTTTTGCAACTTAATTGTAACAATGTATGATCACAGTATGTAAAATTTCCAAAACATCTACATTCTTACCCTCAGACTTCTTTTCTTATATTAAATTCTGCTTTAGGTCGTATTACTTTTCCAGTCTATGTTGCGATGGTAGAATTGCAAAGCGATTCACTAATTCAAAAAAATACTTTAATGGTCACGCAACATGATAAGTCGCCTCTCAATTATCTTTAAAAAAAGCATGGAGTAACAATGATGGAAGAATATTACAAAGCATCTTATAACGATATTTGCTTGGGCGGTGGTGGTTGTGGTGATGGTGGTTCGTTGTTGGTTTGTGTGTGTGTGTGTTTTGTTTTTCAAGAGAGGCTACAACTTCAAGCTTAACAAATTAATTCTGTCACATTTTTTCGAATTATCAGATGATGACTATGACCGGATTTTAAGCTTATTTCGGTTTATGGAACAAAGCAAATATACTAACTTCGCTGCCTTTTTAGTCCCCTACTGGCAAAACCGTAGGGGACTTTAGGTTTGCGCTCGACCAATCTGTTCATATGTCCGACTGTCTGTCAGTCCGGGTATATCTGTTTTCCAGACATTTTTTTCTAAGCCTGGGACATATTGAGCTGATTTTTGGTATGTCCGCGTCAATGGGTTACAGAACAAGTTTGGGTTTGGTTCCGCTCCATTGATTTTTTTTTTTTTTGGAAGATACGGATGCTTGACAAAGGAAATTATCAGGAAATTTCAGTTTTCAAGACTTTTTTTTTCTTAACTCTCTGAGATATTGAGCTGATTTTTGGTATGTGAGTCCGCATCACTGAGTTAAAGAACAAGTTTAGGCTTGGTTCAAGTCTATTCATTTTCAAAGAAAATACGGATGCTGGACTTAGAAATTACCAAGAAATTTCAGTTTTTCGGACTATTTTTCTAAACCGTTTGCGATATGAAGGCGGTTTTTGGTATGTGAGGTAGATATGGATGCTAGACTTGGGAAATAACAGTTTCCAAACTTTTTTTCTTAACACTTGCAGGTATTGTGCTGATTTTTGGTAAGTGAGTCTGCATTGACGAATTACAGAACGAGTTCAAGTTCTGTTCCAGTCCATCGATTTTTTAGTAAGATATGGATGCTTTTGCTAAATGAGCTACATACTAATATTATTGAGTTTAACTTCAGTTCGTTGCCTTTCCAAGGCTTGTAAAAGATGTTAGGGTGGTACTGGTGAGAGAATTACCAAGCATACATTGTTAGGTGCTCCAACAACTGTTTTATGACTGAACAAATAAGTAAAAGTGGCGTTAAATCCCATTTTTTAATTTGATATTTTAACACTCATGCTAACATCCCTTACAGTGTATTTTATGTAAGTATGAGTGTTAAAAAACCAAATTGAAAAATGGGGTTTAACGCCACTTTTAACAAATTGTTCAGTCATATAACAATTTTATACTGTAGTAATTTTAATCTGAAATTGGTCAAGTTGCTTTGCATTCTAAGTATAGGACCCCGTTGTTCTTTGACAATTTAAAGCTGTTTCTTTTCCTTGATACAATTTTGTTTGAAAATTCAAAAATATATATTAGTTTGACGCCATTACATTAAGATTACCAAATACTGGTACATTATTATAGTCAAAGCAGTATTTTCAAATTTTGTCTTGCAACACTATTGTCCAAGAATGACACAAACACTTTCCAATCTATATGAAAATTGCATGTATACCCATATATAGATACTCCTCGGAGTTGGTCCTGGGCAACTCATAGTAGCATACCATTTCATCTCACATTTCATAGTTTCTGTAAATCACAAAAATCTTTTCACAAATATCTCATTACAACCGTTCTAAGGACATATATAAAGCCGGTAGGGGACAAGGTATTGCCATGCAATACTTCAGAATGCTTGTAAGAGATAACTCTTTCTAATACAAAGGACAGACATAGTCTAAATGATTATATTTTAAGAATGTAACTCCTGCTTTCGTAAATGTTGTTTGGATTGATCCGGTTGGTACGTTTATGGTTTCAATTGAAACAAATACTACTATATTCATTTTTTGTTTCAGCAGGGTTGTTTTGTGCTTCGTACTAGGGTTAGATTTCCGGCCACCAGTATATCTATGGTCACGATATTACAGTGCATTTCAGGGCCAGAGTTCATTATTATTGACGTAAATGAAGCACTTAAGAATAAAAGTTGGTGTGATTTAGATTACATAATCCTTAAACCACAACAAAAGAAGTTTGATCATAATGAAAATCATCCGCGTGTCAATCTCTACGTTGTAAGAAATGTGTTTGCCTTATCTGCATAGTTACAAAATATGTTTTCAAAGAAGAAGAATTAATGGGGCTTTATATGATTAGTCAACATAAATTTGTATTGATCCTGAATAAAGGCGGTACGGTACCATCCAAAAACTTTAAGATAATGATTTATGAAATGCGTATTAGCGAATTTATAGGATGCACAATATGATTATTGATAAAAACTGTAGAAATGAAATATTCAAAATAATCTTAAAATAGTCATTAACTTTAGATTGGTGTTAATTTTTAGATAATTGAGAGAGGTTAGTCAAAAAAAAACTATCCATGGAAAATGTTGCGTTAAAAATGTTTAATTACTGCTAATGCTGCAGCTGGTGGTGTAATAGTCGTTGGTGGTGGTTGTTGTAGTGGTGGTGTCATTGTCGTCGTCTTCTTCTACGTCGTCGTTGTTATTGATAATGATGATGATGGTGACGGTAATTATTATTATAATTATTATCATATTTTTCTTATTGTAGTTCTGTATCAAAATACGTCGGGAAAATTAAAGAATGATTGATTTTTTTCCCTGTGACATTCATGTATACGTCATTGATTGGGTCATGTTTATAATCTTTATCAACTCAGCATGGTATCACCATGGTGTTAGACAATTCAGCTTTTATATATAAAGAGAGGGAATTCGGAAGGGACTAAGCGCATAAGGGAATGTGTCTCGTAAGTCTAAATTGGCTAACTCTTTAAAAAGGGGTAAGATGAAAATAAACAAAGCCTTTACTTTTTAAGACGTAAATGTTATAGTGAGTGATGAGAGGTTGATTTTGTCAAGTAACTTTACCTTTGATCACTCGCTACAACTTGTACAACTATATTTGTTTTGTTTTGTGTAGGTGTAATTGGGGGTGGTGACGGGCAAACATCGTGAATGAGATATCAAAGATCACATAAGAGTTTATGTACGATCGATTTTATTGGGGATTAATATGATCGGATTGATTGAGTTGAATTGGTCGACAGGGTGACCGGACCGTAAAATAGAATAATCATGTTACTTGAAAATTGGTAGATTTTTGGCGCCGATCCCCTGAACTCCAACAGGAGGTTCCAGTTAGATATTAAACAACGTTATTTTGAAAAAATGATGGCCAGTGCAACAAAAAGTAAATGATTGATTGGCGAACCTCAGCTTGAATAAGACTGATTTTTACAAATGTCGGCCAATAGTGGAGTTCAATGTCCACTTCCGGTATATAAAAGGATGATTTTTTTGGTCGTTCGATTTTGTAACTGACAGCTTCCACACGTAAGTTACGCGATGGTCCCAGTTGAACAGTGACCATAAGACAAACAGTTGATATCTCTGTGCATTTTTTTATATCCAGTCCTACACTTAAGTGACTTCCAGCCAGAAATTTCCTCGAGAAAGTAGCTAAAAATACTTCTTCTACGGTCAGTTAAATATGCAAACTGACCCACAAATCACCACTGGACACCAGATTGGTATGTTTACTGATAAGCCTAGAGTGTAATTTGAGTAACTTGAGTATAACCTTTGCAATGGTGATAAATCAAATTCTCGATCATGAGAGGCTTTTATCAGCCAACCTACTTTTTAAGTGAAACATTTACTCAGCAATCCCATATTGATTCATTATCATAAAATTTGCCCTTTTGACAAACTAAAGAATATGAGCTTGGAAAAGTACAGTTGACAAAGAAGCAATGCCTCACACAATGTTTCTTACATAAATGACTTTTTCCCAATTTCAATGCTTTTTAATTTGCTGTATTTGGTATTTTAGCTCACCTGAGCACGAAGTGCTTTGGGTGAGCTATTGTGATCGGTCATCGTTCGGCATCCATCCATCTGTCTGCCCGCCCGTCATACTGTCCGTCCGTTCAAAATTAAAAAAAAAATCTTCTCCTCCTAGACTATCACGAAATTTTAACAAAACTTCACAGAAATTGTCCTTAGGTCATGCTCTTTCAAAATACTTCAAATACTTGCAATCCATGAAGAACTATCGTTTGCCAAGGCAACCGAGTAAAAAAATAAAAAAAATCTTCTCCTCCCATACTATAAGGCTCAGAGCTTTGTTATTTGGTAGAAATGATCATCTATTCGCCCTATACCAAATTGATTCATAGAATTACCGTATCTCGAAAATTGGCCCTTTTCTGTGCAATCCCTGATTTTACATAGAATTAAAGAAGGAAATCTTTGAAAATCTTATTCTCGAGAGCTTTGATATTTGGTTAAAATTATCATCTTTTGACCCTGTACCAAAAAACTTCATAAAATTATCGTATCTTGAAAATTATCCCTTTTCTCTGCAATCCCTGATTTTACATAGAAGTAGAGAAGGAAATCCTTAAAAATCGTTTTTGGTAGAAATTAAAATCTATTGACCCTCTACCAAAATTCTTCAAAGAATTACCGTACTTTGAAAATTAGGTCTTTTGGGGGCAATTCCTGATTTTACATAGAAATAAAGTATTTGTTTTTTTGAATGGGGTTTAACGCCGCTTTAAACAATCTTTCAGTTATATCGCGGCGGCTGGAGCACCTAATGGAATCCTGGTATTTCTCACACCAGTACTACCATTACATCGTTTCCTAGCCTCCAGCTGCTATCCCACATAGGTCTACGATTATCGACCCATTGGTGAGAGAAAAATAGTCGGAAAGGATGAGTGCCGCCGTCGGGCATCGAACCCTGTAGAAATAAAGAAGGAAATCTTATTCTCCCAAACCATGAGGCCTAAAAGTTTGATATTTGGTATAAATTACCATCTTTTGACCCTCTTTCAAAATACTTCATAGAATTACCGTGTCTTGAAATTTGGCCCTTTTCTGTGCAATCCCTTATTTTACATAGAAATAAAGAAGGACATGTTTTTCTCACAAACCATAAGGCCTAAAGCTTTGATATTTGGTATACATCAACATCTAATGACCCTCTACTGAAATACTTAGAAGAATTAATTTACTCTAAAAATTAGCCATTTTTTGTGCGATCTTGTTTTTACATATGAATAAAGAAGGACATCTTTGAAATTCTTATTCTACAAATCTATAAGGCCTAGAGGTATAAATTTTAGTGTATATCAAAACCCTTCGAACCTCATCCAAAAATCTTCATAGAATGACAGTACCTTGAAAGTTAACCATTACTGTTTGATCCCTGATTTCATATATGAATAAAAAAGAAATTAGTGTTCTACCAAACCGTATGGCATCGACCGTTAATATTTGGCATGTATGTATACCTATTGACCCTTCACCAAAATACTTAATAAAATTACCGTATTATGGAAAAAAGCCCTTTTCTGCGCAATTCCTGATTTTAGAAAGGTATATATATTTGAAAATCTTCTCCTCCTAAACCATAATGCTTAGAGCTTTGATATTTGGTATGTATTAATGCCTATAGACCTTCTATCAAAATTCTTCAAAGAATTACCGTACTCTGGAAATTAGCGCTATTTGGTGGGATCGTTAATATACTTAGGATTATAGGAGAAAATCTTCTTCTCCAAAATGAATAGGCATAAGGCTTTGAATTCTTGTATATATCATAAGGCCTTGAGACATCATACTCAGGGAAGTGATATAGGACCATCATGGTCCTCTTGTTTAATTCATACAAGCCTAAAATACTGTTATTACAAATTGTTAACCCTATCCGTATTAAATCACAGGGTCTCGCAGCTCTTGGTAAATATTGGTGAAAACCATCATTAACATAACAAGCAATTTTTCCTTTTCAAAGATATTCAATAGTATTTCAAGTTGATTTCCACGCAAATTAGTAAAACTTTAAATTGTAACCTGCATCTTTTTTCAATTTCAAACAGGCTATTATTTTTGGGATTGTAAATTATTATGCGTTCACCGAATTGATGCTTAGGCCATGATCATTCAAAATACTCAAAAGAATTCAATTGATTGATTGGTTGGTTGATTAAATTGGGTTTAACGCCACTTTTAAAGGTACTTCAGTCATATCGCGGCGGCTTGAGTACCTAACAATGGCTTCCTGGTATTTCTCACACCAGTACTACCGCCTCATCCTTTTCTAGCCTCCAGCTGCTATACCACTTAGGTTTACGATTATCCACCCATTACCAAAAGAATTCAAAACCATGATGAACATTAGTTGCTGTGCTAACCAAAAGAAACAATTTTAGAATTCTTCTTCTTACACACTTAAGGCCTGAGTTTTCAGATTTTCCATGCAGCATTTCCTTGGAGTACTAAAGCTACCAAAATAGTTCAAATCGATTGGGTGAGTTCATCACACGCCCTATGCTATTGAAACCCGTATTTTTACAGAGATAAAGGGGCAAATCTTAGTAAATATTCTCTTTGTAACCACCAGGCATTTAGGTTTCAAATTTCTGAAGCAGCATCGCCTTGCGGTATTTTTATAAGAATCTACAAACTAACAGTCTCCGACCAACGTAAGCCCTGTATGTTGTGGGATCACAGGTGTTACGTAGAGAAAAAGATTATTATAAAAATGTATTAAATAAATCTTTTCCTCAGAAACCATGAAGCCTAAAGCATTAAAATTCTGCGTGTAGCATTTCCCTATCGAACAAATATATTTCTAGTCTATAACTTTCTTTATAAAGTTAAGCCCTCTGTTGTCGGGTCTCAAATTTAATATTGAGATGAAGAAAGGAATCTTTGAATAATCTTCCTAAACTATGAGGCCAGGAGATTTCCATGTTTGGCCTGTTGGTGATGTGATAAAATACTTTAATTTAGTATTCTTAGATCAACAAATAAATTATTTGTTGCGAGATCCCAGATTTCTTTTAAATGGAAATTCAAATTCAAAAAAAAATTAAAACGGAGGAATAAAGCTTTCGAATTATACACACAGCATTACCTTATAGTAAAAAATACTTTTAATGATTGTTGTTGGATTGATGTAAGCCCTAAGTTAAGGGAACCCAAAATTTAAAATGGAGATAATGAAGAGGAAATCTTTAAAGACCTTAAATCGTGTCCGAAACTATTTTTTGTAGAGTATTCAAATCTTTCACTTGAAATCAGATTAATGATCCCTTTCCATGTAATTATCAATTTAAATCAAAATTAGCCTTTTATTAAGGGATACAGGTTTAATCATAAATGATAGAAATCATTATATACAAATAGATGTATTCACCTTCTAAAAAGATAGATTTAGAGCTTTCAGATCTTTAAGTAACAATATCATATGATTCCCTGCCAAATTACTTCATGCTGTCATTCTACCTTTGAACATTAACACTTTGTTAAATTATTTTGGGATTCAGTACTTAAAAATGAAGAAGATTGAATTAAAAAAGTCAAATAATCACGAGTACATATCGTTGGACAGTAGAGATAGTAAAAGCAAATTTTGTATTATGCCTGTTTATTTATGCTCCTGTAAAAACATTACCAAAGTTAAAATTGTAGACTCGTTTTTGTTCAACTAAAAAATAAGTTTAGCGACATAGGGCCATCTTCGAACTCTTGCCTCATTTTCCTCACAGTTTAAAACATCGCTAGTAGTGAGTACAATTTATGTTTCTTAAATCATGACTTTGCGGACAAAGGAGAAATAAATTGGATGCTTACGTTTGCATTTCTCCTTTTCCTTCAATAATTGCCATGATACTTCAGATACTTCAGAGAACCTAAGAGGCTAGACTAGAATATTGGCTATTTTCATCTAATATACAAAGTTTGAAGTAGATAGGTTGAGGATTATAATGTCAAGCAACTGTTAATAGCATCAACTTGAAACTTGATTATGCGGTTCATCTAGGGAATCTCAATTGCGTTTACCGAATTTAGATCCGCAATTCATCACCTTCCTGTTTAAGATCCAAATGATTTCCCCATATTTCATAGGATTCACCTAAGACTTTCACAGAATGATTCTGCCATCACTATGCTGGATCTTTTAGAAATTTGGTCTGATCAATCAAGAATCATGACATAAGGGACTTTATGGAAATTTTACCACAAAATCTTTGTTTACACCATTAAGTCCACGGTTTGCATCGAATTCCCTT
Source organism: Fragum fragum (assembly GCA_946902895.1). Lineage (NCBI taxonomy): Eukaryota > Metazoa > Mollusca > Bivalvia > Cardiida > Cardiidae > Fragum > Fragum fragum. The sequence continues at coordinate 33,770,819 of OX336372.1, forward strand.
CAAGCTTTCACAGAATGATTGTATAATCCTAAGAATTGATTTTTTTAAATGGGTAAGTTTAATAAAGTATCACGGGAAAATAGGCCTTATGAGAACTTGATTGAAATATCCTCATTAACATCATGAAATTAACAGTTTTTATCGGATTCTCTTCAAAGATGCAAGGAATAATTGTGGTATTGGAAACACTGGAAAACGGGCCTTATAGATTATGATTTAAAATAATCCCGTTTAACCGATGAAGTCCACAATTATCACCAGGTTGTCTTTAAAATTTCACAGCACGGTTGTGGGGTCGTAAAGAAAGTTCCTATCGGAAATGAAATAGGTCTATAAGATAACACAAGAAAATGGTCCTTATCGATTGTTGCTCAAAATGATAAAGGGGATAAAGTCTAATTTGTTTTTTTTTTTTTTTTTTTTTTTTTTCATATTGCGCATTCTTCATTAAGCTATTAGCTTCCATAAATACTACATTACTGTAAGCGAAAACTTGATGGCCAGTAGAGCGCCTCAAGCCCTGATGGATCTCTTGTCAGGAAGAGGGCCTTAAAATTTCTGAAAATTAGTGCTAATTAAACCATCGTTTTACCAAAGGATGTTGCATAATGAGATTTACTTACTTTCTAATGAGATATACCAAAGATATGATGACGCTTTTTGGTGCATATGAAGAGGAGCAATTTGGAAAACATTGTGAAAAATGCAGAAATCGCTTGTTGCAAGCATTCTATCGATTTTATACCCATTAAGTTGAAAAAACACTCAAATTTCATAAATCTTGTCGTTAAATTGCAACTCCTTTTAATTTGGACCTGTCAAAGATTTTGCTGTCTGGTAACGAGCTAAAATGAAGTGTCAGCCCGATTAGCTCAGTTGGTAGAGCACTTGACTTCAAACCTCAATATCACGGGTTCGAGCCCTAGGCAGACCATATCAAATAACAAACTAATTGTCTTTCGGATGAGATGTTAAACCGAGGCCCCTTGTGACGGTGCTATCTGTCGAGCAATTTAAAGAACCAGGCGGAGCTCTCAGCAGTTTCGTCCTATATCCTTGCACTATCCCCCGTAACAACTAATTGTCTTCCGGGGCCGTCGCTTATATGGGCATGTGCTACGGTAGCGACGATAAATAATCGGAAATACACACATAAAATGAAGTACCTACTATTTTCCCCACAATACTAGACATAGATATGAACAAATTCTATATCATTACACTTAAAGGAATCATCTTAAGATTACAACAAGCAGTTGGATCAAAGACAGTCTTCACTTGTCAAGTTTAGTCATTGTAAACACACAAACACATTGTACAGTAAAGCAGAGTGACCATGTGTAATGAAGAAAACCCCTCTGGAAGATAGATATAAGTATGATATTGGCCAATACTTTTCAAAATGGTTTCTGACGTGTCATAAGATGGGTAAATATTAAACGAGTTTTTGAAAAGCATTTAAGTAAGAACTATGGGCTGGCTATTTAGGCTTAAAACCACGGCAGTTACCTTACATGCACCTCTGTATTTTACGATATCATTAAATCAGGGGGTAACATTTTAAAATATATACATTCAATAGTCCAAAATGACTTGATACAGTATAAATGTGGTTGAAATGGAAAATCTATCTGCCTGGAGAAACATAAATTCAACAGAAAAAGTTGAATTGTAACACTGATAAGCGCAATCGTGTGACTTCCTTTAATCAGGATTGTTGACCTAATGGTCGGTCAGAATAGACGTATTGCCCCCATGCTGAGTATCTCTCAAAGAATGCCAAGATTATCGTTACAGTGATAAGGAGATCTGATTTTATCTCGATTCACTAGTGAATATTTTCAGGCACTAAAGTTTCTGACTGTATCATATTTTCAGCATTTTTTTTAAGAAATTTGGCCACTTGCCGTCTAACACTTGGTTGCATACTCGTATTTTCTTTAATCGACAGCTATACTTCACTGTCACGATTTTATTTTAAGTTTACCCGAGCACAACTTACTCAATATGAACTTACGTGTTTATGGATTGTCAGACATATATCGTGTGTCACCTGTCATCAACATTTACCCTGTAAACACTCTAGAGGCTACAATTTATGCTCTGTCAATTAGATATTGGTTAGATTGTTGGTTTTAGTGAAACCTTGAACAAGTTCGGAATTAGGTCTCATTAGGACAGTAGATAAGTCTTAAAAAAAACCGTGTTTGTACAAAAGAGTCCAACTTAGATGCTTAAATTACCTGAACATTTTCAGGATATTTGTCTTAATAGTTTGAGATTGGGTCTTTTTAAGTAAGAACAGAAGTCACAACATCAAATGATTCTTGTTTGTGCTCTGATGGCCGTATTTGATGCTCCATCAATCTTAAAATGTTATATGTAAGAAAAATTGTTAGAATGTAGGTCTTCATGAAATCCGTGACAACTTCGAAATTTAGTCACTTGTTGTCAAACACTTAGTTTCTAGGTCAAATGTTAGAAAAAAAACCTTTAGGCTTCAAGAGGCCCGTTTTGATGTTCAAACAGCCTGAAAAACTGATAAGAGTCTTTACCTTGGTAAATAACTCAAACTAGGTCAATGTGTCAAATCGTAGAAAAACCTTGCAGGAGCTCTAGAGGCCAAAATTGATGCCTAATCAACCTGATCAACCTGAAAAGTAATTGAAATGGTTTTTCCATGATATCTTGGACAATTTTATCTTTGAGTTACTTTGTGTCAAAAGCTTGAACAAGTCAAAGAAAAAAACATCTTGCTCTAGAGGCTACATTTGATTTTCGATAAACTTGAAAACTGTTCAGAATATTTGTTTTGAAGAAGTCTTCGACATGGTCAAAATATTGTCTGGATAAAAAAAAATCAGTAAGTCAAATCTTTAAAAATATTCAGAGGATATAGAGATCACATTTAATGTTCAAAAAAGGTCAGAATATTTGTCATGATGGAATCTTGAACAAGGAAATATTATTTGAATTCAAAAAAATATTTGAATTCGCAGGTCAAATCTTAAAAAAGCTTGTTTGTACTTGAGTACATATACATGCTTGAGCCCACAGTTTTCTCCGGATTCCGTTCAAACATTCACAGGATGTTTGTGCCGTCATAAGGATTGTTCCTTTCTTAATTGGGTCTAATCTGTCAAGTATCACGGGAAAAGAGGGTGTATGAAAGTTTTATTACAAAATCCTTTTTTTTTATTTAAATATTCTAGTTAACAAAATGATGTCCCCAGATAACATTGGATTCAGTTCAAACTTTAACAGGATGATTGTACCGTAATAAGTATGGTTCTTTTTGAAATTGGGCCCAATTCGTCAGATATTATGTAAAAATGGACTTTATGAAAATTGTATTTAAATATTATAGTTAACACAGTGAAGTCCCCATATTTCTTCGGACTCACTTTAAACTTTCACAGAATGATTGTACCATCAAAAGGATGGTTCTTTTTATAAATTTGGCCCAATCAGAAAAGGGACCTCGTGGATATTTTTACGAAATCTTTGTTAACACAGTAAAGTCCACAGTTTTCTTCAAGTTATATTCAAAGTTTCAAAGAATGATTGTATAATCCCAAAGATTGATTCTTTGAAATAGGTAAGATCAATAAAGTATCACAAAAATGGGGTTTTATGAGAACTTGATTAAAAAATCCTCTTTAACACAGTTAAGTCCATAGTTGTTATCAGGTTCTCTTCAAAGACGCATGGAATAATTATGGCATCGGAAACACAGGAAAAGGGTTTTACAAAATATCTTCGAAACATTCTCGTTTATGCGACGAAGTCCATAATTATTATCGGGTTGTCTTTTAAATTTCACAGGACGATTGTATGGTCGTAAGGAAAGTTCCTTTCGGAGATGAAGTGGTCTAATCCGTCAAATATCACGGAAAAGTGGCTGTGTGAAAAGTTTATTACAAAATCCTTGTTAAAACAATTAAGTCCCCAGTCTTTATGAGGTTCACTTCAAACTTTAATAGAATAACTGTACCATAATTTAGATAGTTCCTTTCATAGTTGGGTTTGATCTGTTAAGTTTCACAAGGAAAACGGGCCTGGCGGATTTTCACTCAAAACATTTTCGTCTGTCTGGTAAAGTCCACAGTTATTAATTTGATTCTGTTGAAAATTTCACAGGATGGTTGTAGGGTCATAATGAAACTTCCTTTTGGAAATGGAGTGGATCTGTCAAAAAACACTGGAAAAGGAGCCTAAAGGATTTTATCCATTTCTTTCTCAATTCATTAATTATTATCAGATTCTCTTGAAATTTTCACAGGATGGTTGTTGGGTTATAAGGAAGCTTTCCGAAACCAAGTGGATCTGTCTGAAAACACGTGAATAGGAGCCTTTTGTTTTGTTTTGTTTTTCACTCAGCTTTTACAAGTTTAAGCAATAAAGTCCATAATTATCATCTGATTCTCTTGAAACTTTTTAGGATAATTGTAGGGTCATAAAGAAGGGTCCTTTCGGATATGGAGTGGATACATTGATAAACACTGGAAAAGGGGTCTTTTGTTTTTTTCACTAAGAATATTCTTATTCATGTGATTAAGTCCATATGTATAATTCAATCTTCTTGGAACTTTTACTATTTACTGTAGAGTCTTAGGGTGGAAATGGAGTGAATCTGTCAGAAACCACATGAAAAATTACCTTAAGGATTGTTGGTCACAGTAATAAAGGGAACAAATTCCAATCTGTTATTTTCATCATACTTCCATAGATATTGGATTACTTTACGGGAAGACTGGAAAACCGGTAGAGTTTCTCAGACCCTCGTGGCCTCGTGTTTTGTTGTTGGTGCTGTTCTGGTGATTTGTGTAGGTACTGTCGTCGTCTTAGTTTTTCCAGCCGCCGTCATAGCGCAGTTGGTAGCGCGTCGAACTGTCAATCTAGAGGTCCCGGGTTCGATCCCCGACGGCGGCACTCATCCTTTCCGACTATTTGTCATCTCACCAATGGGTCGATAATCGTAGACCTATGTGGGATAGCAGCTGGAGGCTAGGAAAGGATGTAGTGGTAGTACTGGTGTGAGAAATACCATGAATCCATTGTTAGGTGCTCCAGTCGCCGCGATATAAACTGAAAGATTGTTGAAAGCGGCGTAAAACCCCATTCAAACAAACAAACTTAGTTTTTCTAAGTTTACAATCGCTGTCTATAATCTCAATTCAAATTTTACAATTCAGACTTTATAATTAACGATGATAACTTCATAATTTGAAGTTGACACTTAATTACGAAAGACCGGTGGTTACTACGAAAGACCGGTGGTGACATCAAGAATTCACAGTTCACACTTTATACATAGTAACTCTGAAGTGTGAAGTCGGAAGTTTGAAGTTGGAAGTGAAAAGTTGGAAGTATGAAGTCGGAAGTTTGAAGTATGAAGTTGGAAGTATAAAGTCGGAAGTTTGAAGTGAGAAGTTGGAAGTATGAAGTCGGAAGTTTGAAGTGTGAAGTTGGAAGTATGAAGTAGGAAGTTTGAAGTGTGAAGTTGGAAGTATGAAGTGTGAAGTTGGAAGTTTGAAGTGTGAAGTTGGAAGTATGAAGTTGGAAGTATGAAGTCGGAAGTTTGAAGTGTGAAGTTGGAAGTAGGAAGTTTGAAGTGTGAAGTTGGAAGTATGAAATGTGAAGTTGGAAGTTTGAAGTGTGAAGTTGGAAGTATGAAGTTGGAAGTATGAAGTCGGGAGTTTGAAGTGTGAAGTTGGAAGTTTGAAGTGTGAAGTGTGAAGTTGGAAGTATGAAGTGTGAAGTTCGAAGTATGAAGTGTGAAGTTTGAAGTCTGAAGTTGGAAGTATGAAGTTTGAAGTATGAAGTCGGAAGTTTGAAGTGTGAAGTTGGAAGTATGAAGTCGGAAGTCGGAAGTTTGAAGAGTGAAGTTGGAAGTATGAAGTGTGAAGTTGGAAGTATGAAGTCGGAAGTTTGAAGAGTGAAGTTGGAAGTATGAAGTGTGAAGTTGGAAGTATGAAGTCGGAAGTTTGAAGTGTGAAGTTGGAAGTATGAAGTGTTAGGTTGGAAGTTTGAAGTCGGAAGTTTGAAGTGTGAACTTGGAAGTATGAAGTGTGAAGTTGGACCTTCCAACTTCAAGCTTCACACTTCATACTTCCAACTTCACACTTCACACTTCATACTTCCAACTTCACACTTCACACTTCATACTTCCAACTTCACACTTCACACTTCACCCTTCATACTTCCAACTTCACACTTCAAACTTCCAACTTCACAGTTCAAACTTCACACTTCAAACTTCCAACTTCACACTTCAAACTTCACACTTCAAACTTCACACTTCACACTTCAAACTTCCAACTTCACACTTCATACTTCCAACTTCACATTTCAAACTTCCAACTTCACACTTCAAACTTCCAACTTCACATTTCACACTTCAAACTTCCAACTTCACACTTCACACTTCAAACTTCCAACTTCACACTTCACACTTCATACTTCCAACTTCCAACTTCATACTTCCGACTTCATACTTCCAACTTCCAACTTCTTACTTCAAACTTCCAGCTTCACACTTCCAACTTCCAACTTCACACTTCATACTTCCAACTTCAGACTTCACACTTCAAACTTCCAACTTCACACTTCAGACTTCACACTTCAAACTTCCAACTTCACACTTCCAACTTCACACTTCAAACTTCCAACTTCACACTTCATACTTCCAACTTCACACTTCAAACTTCCTATTTAATTTGGTTTGATTATGTACTGTGAATTTAAGAAGACACCACGGGTCTCATTTCACACTTCCCATTTCAGACTTAATATGTATGAAGTTTGAAGTGTGAACTGTGAATACATGATGTCACCACCGGTCTTTCGTAGGTGACATCAAGAATTCACAGTTCACACTTCATACATAGTAACTTTGAAGTGTGAAGTCGGAAGTTTGAAGTTGGAAGTATGAAGTGTGAAGTTGGAAGTATGAAGTCGGAAGTTTGAAGTGTGAAGTTGGAAGTATGAAGTTGGAAGTATGAAGTGTGAAGTAGGAAGTGTGGAGTTGGAAGTATGAAGTCGGAAGTTTGAAATTGGAAGTTTGAAGTGTGAAATATGAAGTCGGAAGTTTGAAGTTGGAAGTATGAAGTGTGAAGTTGAAAGTATGAAGTCGAAAGTTTGAAGTGTGAAGTCGGAAGTTAGAAGTTGGAAGTATGAAGTCGGAAGTTTGAAGTGTGGAGTTGGAAGTATGAAGTTGGAAGTCGGAAGTTTGAAGTGTGAAGTTGAAAGTATGAAGTTGGAAGTCGGAAGTTTGAAGTGTGAAGTTTGAAGTATGAAGTTGGAAGTCGGAAGTTTGAAGTGTGAAGTTCGAAGTATGAAGTTGGAATTCGGAAGTTTGAAGTGTGAAGTTGGAAGGATGAAGTCGGAAGTTGGAAGTTTGAAGTGTGAAATATGAAGTCGGAAGTTTGAAGTTGGAATTATGAAATCGGAAGTTTGAAATGTTAAGTCGGAAGTGTGAAGTGTGAAGTTAGAAGTATGAAGTATGAAGTTGAAAGTCGGAAGTTTGAAGAGTGAAGTTGGAAGTATGAAGTTGGAAGTCGGAAGTTTGAAGTGTGAAGTTGGAAGTATGAAGTTGGAAGTTTGAAGTTGGAAGTTTGAAGTGTGAAATATGAAGTCGGAAGTTTGAAGTTGGAAGTTTGAAGTCTGAAGTTTGAAGTGTGAAGTCGGAAGTTTGAAGTGTGAAGTTGGAAGTATGAAGTTGGAAGTATAAGGTGTGAAGTAGGAAGTGTGAAGTTGGAAGTATGAAGTCGGAAGTTTGAAATTGGTAGTTTGAAGTGTGAAATATGAAGTCGGAAGTTTGAAGTTGGAAGTATGAAGTGTGAAGTTGAAAATATGAAGTCGAAAGTTTGAAGTGTGAAGTCGGAAGTTAGAAGTTGAAAGTATGAAGTCGGAAGTTTGAAGTGTGGAGTTGGAAGTATGAAGTTGGAAGTCGGAAGTGTGAAGTTGGAAGTATGAAGTTGGAAGTCGGAAGTTTGAAGTGTGAAGTATGAAGTATGAAATTGGAAGTCGGAAGTTTGAAGTGTGAAGTTGGAAGTATGAAGTTGGAAGTCGGAAGTTTGAAGTGTGAAGTTGGAAGTATGAAGTTGGAAGTTTGAAGTTGGAAGTTTGAAGTGTGAAATATGAAGTCGGAAGTTTGAAGTTGGAAGTTTGAAGTCTGAAGTGTGAAGTCGGAAGTTTGAAGTGTGAAGTTGGAAGTATGAAGTTGGAAGCATGAAGTCGGAAGTTTGAAGTGTGAAGTTGGAAGTATGAAGTCGGAAGTTGGTAGTTTGAAATGAGAAATATGAAGTCGGAAGTTTGAAGTTGGAAGTATGAAGTCGGAAGTTTGAAATGTTAAGTCGGAAGTGTGAAGTAGGAAGTTGGAAGTATGAAGTATGAAGTTGGAAGTCGGAAGTTTGATGAGTGAAGTTGGAAGTATGAAGTTGGAAGTCGGAAGTTTGAAGTGTGAAGTTGGAAGTATGAAGTTGGAAGTTTGAAGTTGGAAGTATGAAATATGAAGTCGGAAGTTTGAAGTTGGAAGTTTGAAGTCTGAAGTTTGAAGTGTGAAGTCGGAAGTTTGAAGTGTGAAGTTGGAAGTATGAAGTTGGAAGTATGAAGTGTGAAGTAGGAAGTGTGAAGTTGGAAGTATGAAGTCGGAAGTTTGAAATTGGAAGTTTGAAGTGTGAAATATGAAGTCGGAAGTTTGAAGTTGGAAGTATGAAGTGTGAAGTTGAAAGTATGAAGTCGAAAGTTTGAAGTGTGAAGTCGGAAGTTAGAAGTTGGAAGTATGAAGTCGGAAGTTTGAAGTGTGGAGTTGGAAGTATGAAGTTGGAAGTCGGAAGTGTGAAGTTGGAAGTATGAAGTTGGAAGTTTGAAGTGTGAAGTATGAAGTATGAAATTGGAAGTCGGAAGTTTGAAGTGTGAAGTTGGAAATATGAAGTTGGAAGTCGGAAGTTTGAAGTTGGAAGTATGAAGTTGGAAGTTTGAAGTTGGAAGTTTGAAGTGTGAAATATGAAGTCGGAAGTTTGAAGTTGGAAGTTTGAAGTCTGAAGTTTGAAGTGTGAAGTCGGAAGTTTGAAGTGTGAAGTTGGAAGTATGAAGTTGGAAGCATGAAGTCGGAAGTTTGAAGTGTGAAGTTGGAAGTATGAAGTCGAAAGTTTGAAGTGTGAACTTGGAAGTTTGAAGTGTGAAGTTGGAACTTTCAACTTCCAACTTTTCACTACATACTTCATACTTCCATCTTCACACCTCATACTTCAAACTTCACACTTCAAACTTCAAACTTCCAACTTCACACTTCAAACTTCCAACTTCACACTTCCAACTTCACACTTCACACTTCATACTTCCAACTTCACACTTCAAACTTCAAACTTCACACTTCACACTTTATACTTCCAACTTCACACTTCATACTTCAAACTTCCGACTTCATACTTCCAACTTCACACTTCACACTTCAAACTTCCAACTTCACACTTCATACTTCCAACTTCACACTTCATACTTCTAACTTCACACTTCACACTTCAAACTTCCAACTTCACACTTCACACTTCAAACTTCCAACTTCTCACTTCATTAATATGTATGAAGTTTGAAGTGTGAACTGTGAATACATGATCTTTCGTACTTAATAATTGCGACTTCATACTTCAAATCGGAAACTTCGAGGAACTAACATAAATGGAATAAGTACCGCGACTAGAGTAGATACACTTTTTGGGTTTGCAATTTAGAAGAGTACAAAGCAGTAGCGAGACTTTTTACCTTTAATATTGTTTCGCAAATGGAATGATTCCGTACTTCCGTCACTTGTAGACAAAATATGAACATATCAAGAAAGAATGACTTTCCATATTCTGAAAATCATCTTTAACCTATGTCAGACTACACAAATCGAACCAGTTTTGCATCGAAGAATTATGAAGTATGAACCTTGAATTATTACGTTTGAATCATGAATTTTGAAGTCGAACGAGTGATTTTTGTATTCTGAATTATGATGTATGAGGTCAGAACCTTGAATTATGACAATTGACTCATGAATTATGAACTCGGAAATCTTAAAAGCGAATTTTGAGTTCGGAAATCTTAAGTGTGAATTTTGAGTTCGGAAGTAAGAACTTTAAATTATGAATTTTGAAGTATGAAGTGTGATCTTTTATTTATCAACTTTGAATCCAAAATTGAGAAGTGAAAATCTGAAGTTTGAACTTTGAATTCGGAGACGTGAAATTGAAATTCGTAAGTATGAACTTTGAATCGTGAAGTTGGAAGTATGAAATGGGAACATGGAAAATGGGAAGTCGGATTTTAAAATATGACTTAAAACTATCACCCCTGGCGGCGGCACATATCCTTGCCGACATTTGTATCTCACCAATGGGTGGATAATCGTAAACCTAAGTTGGATAGCAGCTGGAGACTAGGAAAGGATGTAGTGGTAGTACTGGTTTGAGAAATACCATGAATCCATTGTTAGGTGCTCCAGCCGCTGCGGTATGACTGAATTTTTTTTTAATTTTTTTTAGTCAGAAGCCTTAGTGTGACCTTTGCATTCCGAAGTATAACCTTTGAAATGTGATATCAGAAGTATGAAGTTTCTTTCATGGCTTTTGAAGGCGGAAGTGTGAAGTTTGAAATCAGAAGTATAACCTTTGAAATGTGATGTTGGAGGTTTGAAAAGGAGAGTTTTTGGAATTCCCCACTTGTAATCATGAGACCTTCAAGGAATCCCAGACATCAACGTTGCAAAAAGAACGAAACGGTAAAATACATCAAGCTTACTGTGACTTGCCTTACAATCCTACTTGGCACATCAAATACCTCATTTTGAAATGGAGGACAACAGAAGTTCTGTGCGAATTCAAGGACAACTGCTTAGCCAGTCTAGTATCTGATGGCTAACTGTCACCTCCTATGATGACGGTAAATCGTCGAAAAATTCAAATGAATTTTCCTCATGTCAAAACCGCCTATCACGTTTCTTTTTATGACTATATGAAGCATATGAAAATTCCTTCAACTTGAATAAGAATATTGCATTATTTCATCGCTACTCGCTAGACATGATTTATCGGCTAAAAGGGTCAGTCACGCATCTTTATAGGGGTTTTAGAAAATGCTTCAGAATGTAATAAATACCGTGTCCGTAAAAAGAAGCGGTATGCAATTTATTAACACTAAGCATATGAACTTAATTTCGTAATGCACTTAGCCAACTATGTTTTTTCAGATGCTTATAACTGTTTTGCAAAGAGTCAAAAACTTCCAGAATCTCAATACTTGTGATGTAATACTTTAGATTTTTAATCAGTGTAGGATCGCCATCATTCAGGCTACTTTAACATTAGCCGATGAAGGTTAAGCACCATTTTGAAAATAAAACTTTTGACGAGTATCCGTTACGATGAATGGCGGCGGCTTACCATCAGAAAATAGTTTGCCAACCGTCGTGGTGAAATTTGAAGATAACTTTATCGTTGATTGATTGATTGGTTGATTGATTGATTGATTGATTGGCCTTTTATTTTCCTTTGTATGCCCCCGCATCGAAGGATCAGAGGCATATTGTTTTACCGTTGTCCGTCTTTCTGTCCATCTTTCCGTCTGTCGGTCTGTCTATCTAGCGTAAATTACATCACTGAATTTCGGACAGAAATACGTAAATAGCGACTCCACCTCAGCCCAAAATTTTGATAGCGGTTATAAAACAAAACTCTCTAATGTAAATGGTATTTATGTGGGTTTTAGACAAATCCGACATTTCTTATCTCATTTTTGCCTGTGAAAAGTCAACAATTTTTCATTCGGCTACGTAGGAATTCAATAAATAATGTTTCAAAAACGACAGTTAAATCGCGAACTACAACCCCACTCTGTAGATAAAGTATTAAAAACCATTCCCATACAGCCCGGAGACACATTTAAGAAATTAAAGAAAGGGTATATATAAGCAATAGTTTTCGATGTGTTTTAAACCCCGTAATACACATTCAACTGAATTGGTCGAATGTTGTAAGTCCTCTCAAACTTCTTTTAATTTTGACCAGTTCTGTGAATTAGCAACAGATTCCGATGGTTAAATTCTTTCCAAAATAACTACGGATTTTACCTTCCAGATTATTTATTCCGATAAGCGTAATAGAAAAACTATAGGTGTAATGTCCTCTCTATCTCTTTTCAACGGGCTAAGCATAAACTCAAAAGTTGTCTGCAATAAAGAACTTAATATCAATGACGAATCGTCGCTGCCAATGAAAAATCGATTGACCAATCAAATCATTCATTCCGAACAGAAACGAATGCTAACCACCAACATTTATTCCAAACATTTTTGTTGGTTTGTAGACTGAAACGTCGTCACTACAGCTTCAATAAGCTGTAATTAAGATATCTAGGGAGCCAACCAACGACGTGTTATTTATTTCAATTCAATGGTCATATATTTTGCAAACTAAAGTCGTTTAATATCACAGTCGGACCGCCGTATTAAAGGAAATTAAAGGTTCGCTGGTCCCGCTCTCTGACTCCACTGACCACACCCACTGACAAGAAGTTACCCTCCGAAATCTAACGGCAGTAACATGTTACAAAAAAGTATGACACTTAGTTAGCGACCTAAACGTCTTAGCTACAGCTTGAATATGCTGTAGTTACGACGTTTAGGTCGCTAAATCAACTAAAATGCTTCACAGAATTGTCGGCATATGTCGGAGTTCAAAGTATTGCGCCCGGTCTAAATGATTGATAAGATTGGTCGACTGCTTCTTTTAATGACCATTCGCGGCTGTCAATCAAGAAATAAACCGACCAATCAATTTATTTATTATGCCCGGGCCTGAGCTTTTCGACTCCTGCCTTGGCCGCCATTTTTGTTTACCTTTATTGTTGGTTTGACGACTAAAACGTCGTAATTACACCTTATTCAAGCTGTAATTACGACTAGTAGGTCACCAACCAACCATTTTTGTTTTTTTGTTACATGCTGCTCGCCATAGATTTTGCAAAATAACGCCATTAAAAATCGAATTGGAACTTCCTATCGGAGTAAATGGGCGGAGCCTAGTGAGTGAGTGAGCGGTGCCGGCCATTAGTCAATTGACATGCGATCAGTCAACTGACGCTCATTCCACCCAATTTCTTTCGAAACTGTTCTGTCAAATCACAAACCCATTACCGTATGACAAAGGTTTAGACTGTCCCAAATTTAAAGAGGATGCAGACGATATTTTTTCAGATGGCGGGATTTAAAACCTTTGTCTTTTTGGATAGAAACGTTGTGGATGATGTAAAGAATTCCTCATTTTCCGCAACATTTTTTCCAAAGCTTTTATCTTGAGAGATAGCAAAAGCGGGATAGCCTTCGTGTCGATTGATATATTCTGTGATTTCATGGGTTTTACCTGTATTTCGAATTGTTTGATTCGTAAAATTCACAAACAGATCTATAAAGAAACGAAATTAGAAGAGCTTTTGAGTTACTTAACGGTGGGCAACCAAATATCTGGTCACTACAGCTTATCAGAGGTTTCTGTGTACTACATGCGAGTTCCTTAATTTCTTTCAGATTATTAAATTTGATCCAACCATTCTCGTGTTCAAAATTTTCAATGTTCATAGTTGTACGAAAAGATGTCAAAGTGCGCTAGTTGGACGGATTACCGCGGTCAATCAAACAATCGATTTACCAATTAAATCATTCATTTAGAACGGAAGTGAACTTTGAACTCCTACCTTGGCCGAAGTTTATCTTTAGCATCGTATTGCTTTGCTGACTTAAACATCATAACTACAGTTACGAGGTTTAGGTCGCGAAACAACGATTTGTGTTTTAATTTATGTCGTGGCAATATGTTTTACAAAATGATATCATTCATTTCGGAGGAGATTGGGCGGGGCAAGCGATCTGTCAAATTTCATTATATCGTAATAAAGAGGTGTCTCTTTATTTTTGAGATACTTATACATATCAAATTTGCATAATCGACTCTGTCATCCTGAAGATAGAGATATCATGAAAACGTGATCTTTAGGCGAAAAAAAGAGCCCTGGAAAAGAATGGAAAGTATCAAACCAGGTCAGACTCGGCTGACGAGGATTGAAGCATTTTACTCTTGGCAGATTTTTTCTGAATCTAGGATATTTTATCATAGTATATATTTACTTTCGAAATGAGATTGTCTGCCCGCTTTTTTTTTTCAACTGTTTGTTTTATGAACTTCCAATACGTCTCTTTTTGCATGGCGGTCCACAGTCTTAGGTAAAGAATAACAAGAAACAAATGAATCACGGTGTGTAATCGACTACGTTTAAAGAAGTCTTATGCAGCTGATAGACTCTGGCATCATAATTCCTAAACTGGCAAAAACTGTGTAAGTTTCAAAGCTGTAATATTACGGGCCACCCCCCCCCCCTTACGGCTGTATATTCGTGAGTGAAGAGAGTTCGAATATTGTCGGTTCGAACCCCGGCCGTACTGCTTGTCAAGTTATCTCCTTTGATAAGACATACCTTGGCCCAAGGGTTGTGACGAAAATATAAACGATGTATGAGTAGAGCTTCAATAAAGTTTAAATTGCGATATTTCTGTCGTCCAAAGACGATGTGAAAATAATAACTTCGCCGTGATTTAACTGAGCTGTCGTTCAATGCAGAGCGAAGCCGTCCTGGTTTCAATGCAGAGCTGTCCTGGCTGTAAAGCGTTCGGTAACATCTATTAAACTAGAGCCTACCATGCTCATGCAATCATGTAAAAGTGGATTCAAAGAGATGTTTCGTCATTCTAAACGAGGACCATACTTAAGTGTATGATCTTGAATTTTAACTAAGAAAATCATTAAAACGTTTAAACCAGGGTCTCTCTCTCTATGTATATATATTTACAAAATTAATTAAATTTAGAAAGATTCATATTTTCGCGAAAGAAATAAGTACATTGTAGTAAAACAAAACATCCATTTATCACAGTCTTTACTTTTATACTATATACGAATACGTTTTGATATACAATAATTAAATACGGTTTCAAACAAATTAAATTAAATGTTATTGTTGAGGTTTTAATATTTGTGCAATCGGTGGCCTCTAGCAAAAAGTAGGTATTTAATGAGTGGGTGACCAAAATGTCATGACCTCGGCTTATTCCAGATAAACTTACGATGTTTTAGATTAAGGGGTGAAGAGGGGATAGGCTTGACATAAGCAGTTTCAGAATGACAAAGATTATCAAAAGTACATCATCTTTAAATTGTCTTCTGCTACTTATTTCAATTTGAACCAGTCTAAAATTTTGTCATGTGGTGATTGGAAAATTTCTTATAGCTATTTAATTTTCATTTGTGATCAGTCATGCTAAAAAAAACATTCCGGTATTATATCAATGCAACCAAGGCGGTCAGATTTAGTGCGGATCAGAATATAAGTCTGATTTTTTTTTTTTTTTTTTTTTTTTTTTTGTTTGTTTTGTTTTTTTTTGGATTTTTTTTTTTTTTGTTTAAGATATGATTACCTTTTTCACAGATTGAAAATTCGTAGAAACGCAAAAATGTCCCGGCTTCTAAGTCTACACGAAAGAGCAGGCTGGTGTGCACCGGAACCTTTGATTTAAGCATATTCCCTCGTATATATAGAATGCCTTTCAACATAAATAAGCA
This sequence comes from Fragum fragum, assembly GCA_946902895.1. Lineage (NCBI taxonomy): Eukaryota > Metazoa > Mollusca > Bivalvia > Cardiida > Cardiidae > Fragum > Fragum fragum. Next base: position 33,786,475 of record OX336372.1, read on the forward strand.
ACTGTAAGTGACCTGTGCTGGATCAGACTTCTTATTAAATATTTCTGTCTTGGAATTCAAAGATGGTCATTTTTTTTTTTTTTTTTTTTTTTCACAGTGCGCACCATTTGGCGGATCACGACTGTCAATCAAAAACCAAACCATTCATTTAGACTGGATGTGATGTTTGCACTCCGACATTGCTAACAATTCTGTGAAGCAATTTTGTTGGTTTAGCGGGGTAAAGGAAATGACTTATGCAAGTTGTAGTTACGACGTTTAAGTCGCCAACCAAACATTATACTGTTTGGTTACATACTACGGGCAATTAATTTTGCAATTTAACGCCGCTGAATCTCGAGGAAGAACTTCTCGTCGGTGTCAGTGAACTTGACAACCGGAGTCGACGGGAGGGGCTAGCGACCCGACAATTGTGCAAGTTATTGCGTCTTTCTCCGGATAATGATCTCAAAAATCTCGCTCCTGAGTGCATGAGTTTACATCTTGTTTTCATTTTTGTAATCAAGTCGAGTTAGACAAAGAATGACAAGAATGATACAAATGGTGGATCTCCGCTGCCAATAAAAAAACGATTGACAATCCAAATCATTTATTTAGACCTGAAGCGAAAAGTTGATCTCCTACATTTCTTGAATACAATTTGATTGGTTGGAGACTTCGTTGTAGCTGTAGTTGTTTTCAAGCTGTAGTTACGGCGTTTAGGTCGCCCGTAAACCACTTGACTTGTTTTTTATGATCCATGCAAACTTATGTATCAGTAGAATTGCCTTTTCGGATGTCAGAGGGCGTCCTCAGCGAGTCGTCAATTATAGCTTGGCACGCGAAATTAAGGCACAACCCGGGAAAATAGTAAAAATACTTTGCAAAGAGATTGGATCCGACGTTAGTCTTAAATGGTATTTAGCTTAAATACAATTTTTTTCAGCTCGATTGCGACGAAAGCTTCAAGTCGCTCTCGACGCTCACAATCCAGATATTTTCACGTCCCCCAAAAAGAGTCATTGGCTTAAACCCAATGCTACCCATTTGTACAGCTTGGTAGACTGAGACTGGCAATTAAGTGTCTTGCCCATGAACACACCCCGGTGACGGTGGGGCTCAAACCCGTGACCTTCAGATCACTAGTCAATCACCTTTACCACCCGGCCATCGAGGCAGTCAAATTGGCATATATTAAAAGGTAGAATGGCCACTTATATACAGACATACATGCAGAAATTCAGTAAACCAATTCCAACATAATTGCGCGTTTTGTAGCCCCATTCAGAAAACGATTGGGAATAACATTGCGAAAATGAAGATATTACTTGAACCAAGCAATTCTTTTATTTCAAACAATGTTTTTAAACTGGAAAGTTGAAAGAAGTGTAAAAATTTATTAACTTTAAATCATCGTCTGCAACTATTTTCAATTTGGACCAGTTTTAAATCTATTGTTTTGTAGTGGGTTAAAAGCGAAATATCCCGGCCCTGCGGAGCGTGTATAATCTATGCAGTCTGAAAAGCGTTGAACGTTTTAGAGATACAAATGTATCTAGATGGTCCCTTTAGTACGGTAGCATAAAAGTGACATGTGCGGGTTTTAAACCTATCTCGTCAAAAAAAAAATCGAAAAAATATTCACAAATGCACACAGATCACTTCTATGCCATCGTACTTTAGGCATGCTTAGTCACAAAAAAAAATAGTCAGGAGGATTATTGAAGATCAGCTTATGTTACATGTTACGACTTATGGAGAAATTCCGTCCTTGTCTTGTACCGAAACAACTCCAAACAGTGCAGCCGATACCCAGGACGTTATCCAGGCGATGATACAGAAAGCGAAGCCTGCATGTAAACTTGGTGCTTTAGCATTTGTTAGATCTGCTAACTCTTTCGTCGGGTTGTATATCTTGTCCACGTACACACCGAAACCAACGATCAAAAATAAACCTGAAATAGTAAAAAATAAGCTGTCTTTATAAATATTATATCTTAAGTTGTCGACCAAAATATCCTAACTAATGCTTCATCAATCTATAGTTACAGCGAATCGGTCCTTCGTGGAAATTATACATAAACGCTGGCTGGGACAAAGAGATGCGGGTTAAAAAAAATCAGAGATAGCAGAGCCGTGTTTAAAAAAATATACTAAGTTGCAAAAAAGGAGGAAAACTTGTCTTAAAGGATTCAAACTGAAATAAGAACATGTTGTTGTTTTCATGTAGTTGCTCCTGTGTGATGTCGGTATTGTATTGTGACGAGATTCGTTTTAACCCTTTTTCTTTACAAACCCGGGATCTTAAATCGCTGTGATTTACTACTTGAGAAAGCATTGTGGAAAAAGAAGAAGTAAATTGTAACAAGCAATCTCTCCTTTTCCCATAATGTTTTCTATTACATATGGTAGTTTCATTTCAAATTGCATCCAATTTTCATTGACATCTGTAACAGGAATTTCCTTTAGAATCCAAGTAGGCTCCTACTGTCTCCGCTAACTACACCTTCTGAGCTCCGAGGGGAAGTTGCACTTAAATATTAGATATGTTGTTTTGCAGTAATAAGTAAAGTAAACTGGTTGATTGGCGACCTAAACATCGTAAGTACTTGTCGTAACTGCTAGAACAAGCTGTAGTAACGACGTATAAGTCACCAATCCAATAAAATGCTAAGCACAAACAGCTAATGTCGGATTTCAAAGTTCACTTTCCCTTTCAAAGTTCAATTCCGGTCTAAATGAATCATTTGATTGACCGACTGATAGTCGGTATTGGTCAATCTTTAAAGTAATTATAGAAATGCATAATTAATTTTGTAAATTAGGCAGGTACCCAACTTGAAAAATTGTTTCAAAGATGAGACAGGGAAATGTTCCAAGCTTACAAGAATGATTTATAAATCTAATTTGCAAAATTCTCACATACCTGCAGCTAGAAGAAGACCAGTCGTCACAAATCCTAGCATTTTTTGTCTTTCATCACGAACAGTTTGAGGGCCCCGCACACAATACCACCTACATCCAGAAATAGTGCTAATAGAACCATAGCTCTTACTACCTGAAGATCAGTTGTCGGGTCTGCAGAGAAAATAAACAAAATGTCAGACAGTCCTAAATCGCTCAACCGACATTCATTCTCAAATATGGATTATTAAGGAAATATCAGTTGTCATGTCTACCGAAAGTAGATGTGTATGTGTTGTGGTTTATTTCAACCATGCATCAGACAAAAGCATTTTACACAGATGCGTATTTAATAAAATTCAGCGCTAATAAATATTGAAAAGTAAATGCATTAATAAGAATACTTTGGAAAAAGGGATGACCAGTTATTTGCATCAATGAATTTGCCCGTTTTCACTAATATTTTCTTTTATACAGTATTGGAAGACTTTGGGGAAATGTACATGAAAGGGCTTTATATAACTAATGGCTAAAATCAAATGGTTTTGTCAATCTAATGAAGGGCTTTGGTTTTTGATATATAGAAAGCAATACTTGTAGTAACTACTTATTTCTATAAAAAAATGTAGATAATATCGCGGGCTTAGAGCAAAAAAAATAGTATGGGTCTATACCATGTATAGACCCACCCATGCAATGTATAGACACACCCATACAATGTATAGACCAACCCATACAATGTATAGACCCACCTATACAATGTATAGACCCACCCATACAATGTATAGACCCACCTTTACTATGTATAGATCCACCCATACAATGTATAGATCCATATTATGTTCAGCTCTATGCCCTCGATATGCTGTTGCTGCTGTTGTCTTGTTATAATTTTTTGCTCCGTTTTAATTAATGCAGATTGCAAATATTATAATATTGAATGAAGCTTCAATCCCCTTACCATTCCATATTACCAATTTCAAACACTACAATAAAATGGCAAATTAATACAGATCACAACTGGCATTTTGAATCGGGTTTTCTTTTAGACAACGTGTGTACAAAGCTAATTCGTGCTGCGCTTTTTCATTAGGTTATGAAAAAAAGACCAGTGTCTCGTTATTCGTCAATCTTGAGGGACACCGTTTAAATTAAATTACGAGGAAAAGCTAACAGCTTAAATTAGGGGTCCCGTGGCTTTCGTAGGAACAACATTTCTAAATAAAAGGAAATCTGAAATCTGCGTAAAGAATTTTTAAAGACGCCTATACCAATAATTTCAGAATAGGTCACAAGCCCGATATGAAAAGAGTTGCTGAAGAAGAGGAACAACTTTTTAAATTATTGATAGATGAATCTGTAAACAATTTTAACGCAGATTTCGGGACTCCTATTGATGAGAAAGTTTGTCCCAACGAGAGCCGTAAAGCCTTTTAATCATGTGGGGGAAAATATATGGTTTCTGTGACGAAACGATTTCGCATTAATGGTCTCTATTCCAATTCTGTGTGAGAATTCTATTACCTCGTTAAGGCGAACAGTATCTGATAGAACCCACGAAGTACGTTATAGATGATTAATGTTTGTTACAGTGAAAGATCAATTTATCTTTCATTGCGTGAACAACAAAAGCAACGTTTCCACTACTAACGGAGCCTGAATTAAAGACATAGCTTTTCTTGTTCGCGAAATGAAAGATTTGTCGATATTAGACTAAAATAAACGATTACTCTATTTCTTGAATACAAAAAAGATATATGTTTTTCTTTTCGACGCGGGGGTGTCTTTAAAATGTCGTCATTTCAGACGTGAATTGAATGGCAAACTGATGACGTCATCAGTATCTTTGTTCCCGCTGAGATAAAGTTCAATAGCGCGTTAACCCTTTCCCGTTTTTGGAAATTTTAGACTAGTCCAAATTGAAAGTGGTTGCAGACGACAATAAAAACTGGATGCCATTTGAAAAGAAACCATCCTATGTGGTAGAAAATATTGTGGAAAAACGAGAAATTGCTTGTTACAAGCAATTTCTCTTTTTTCCACAAAGTTTTCTTGAGTATAAAATCACAGGAACGTAAAATCCCGTATTTGAACGGGAAAGGGTTAATTAAGTAAAAAAAGTGAATTTATTACTTTGATAATTTCATCGTATTTCGGTGGCAAAGTATGAAGAATACGTGTATCTATCAATAAACGTGAATTTTCAGTGTCCCTTTTCTGAAAAAGAGATCCGTCGCTCAATAGGGCCATCTAAGAATAGATTAAACATTGAAGAACAGACAGGTCCAAAAGGACTTGTAGTTTAAAATGGAATAACTCAACTTCAGTATTGTCTAACAAATCTCTGCTGAATTGCTGAAAATTGTTTCATACACCAAGAAATTTAATAAGCCACTATATTCGTACGATTGCGAAATAAATCCACGCAGAACTGTTTCTATTAGGTCTTTACGTGTTAATATCATTGAATTGTAAGAAATGTCGTAGAACATTGTTTTGTTTTGTTTTTGATGGGGTATGAAACTAAAGGCTTAACCAATTACCACTTAAAGCTGTAGAAAACATTGTGAAAAGGGAGAAATTGCCTGTAACAAGCAATTTCTCCTTTCTTGCACTATTTTCTATCCTACCTTTCTTGCACTATTTTCTATCCTACAATACAGTAATTTTTCAATTCAATTGCACTTTAAAATATCGCCTGCATCTTTTTTCAATTTGAATCATTATAAAAATTCTATTGTTTGGGAATGGGTTAATTTCATTTCTCTATGAATACGCCTTTCGAAATAATACCGAGTGATTAGTATTTTAGTTGCATGTCACAATGAAAACAAAAATTATTCTCTTCATCTCTCTGGTACATAGGGCAAAATGTAATAACCATACAGGTCAACCAAAAACCTAAACGCTGGACCCCAGAGGAACGATGCATCAAAATGCACATCGAACACTTTTGACAAAATTGGTTAATTTTTCATAACATTTTGGATAATACCAATTTTTCTGCTGTGTCATACGCAAGTGGATAGATAAAAGAAATACTTTTCTTTTACATAAGTCTAATTTTATCATCGTTTCCTGTGATTTCAAAAAAATCAAGAACTGTAGTTTTTTAGTACTAGAGTTTCCAAAGCATCACGAACTTACAAAGCTTTGGCGTATGTAAATCTCATAAACAAACCAAAAAACACAATGTAGACATGACGAAAATTGCACACACAAAACCTAAATAACTATAACTATACAAAAAATAATTTTCAAATGTACGTCTTCAATAAGATTTATTACATTATGGTGAAATCTTTGTCCGACTTCTATAGCGATCGCCTTTGTCCGCATAAAATGTTCCCATGTAAAGAAGTGATTCTTCTATCAACGTTAATGTTGTTTTGGCCTCACAAAGGTTTATATTCAAAACATAATCTCTATAATTCACATACCTTTACATATCGTCGGTGCGAGACTACATGTTTACTAAAGCTGTAGTGACGACAT